>BSBK01013949.1:22500-66351 GCA_027943335.1 Chamaecyparis obtusa | reverse complement strand
TTATATTATATATATATATATTTATTTAGATATTTATATATTATTGATTTGGATGTAATGTTTACATATAGATATGTATAAATATATATATATATAGTATACTATATATATATATATTATATATGATAAAAATATATGTGTGATATATATATATGTGTGTATAAATATATATGTGTGTATACATATATATATGTATACTTATATATATGTATAATTTATGTATATGTATATTGTATATTTATGTATATATGTATATATCTATATATGTATATATATGTATATATATATATGTATATATATAATATCTATGTATATTTATATTTGTATATATATGTATATATATATATGTATATATATTATATATATATATGTATATATATATATGTATATATATATATATGTATATATATATATGTATATATATATATATGTATATATATATATGTATATATATATATGTATATATATATATATGTATATATATATATGTTATATATATATATATATATATATACATATATATATATATATATATACATATATATATATATAAATATATATATATATATTATATATATATATATATATATATATATAAAGGAAACAATCGCATAAGTGCATAAACATAACATACATTGCATAAGCAAGAATAAAGGAACAACAATGGTCACAATATTGTGCATAAGCTTAAGTCTTCACACATATCCAAGGGTTCCATGACAACCCCAAAATAATCCATAGGAATAGAAACACATGTCCACATGATGCATCACGAGAGCTCACACAACATCTAATGAGCTACACGAGACAAAGTTAGACAATATCCCACAACTAACAATTCAGGAAACTAAGTCAATCCTTAAAACAACTAAATAGATGATCATTTCAAATATTAAAGGGTATCCAAAAAATGTGTTACTATTTACATAGAACCATGGAAACATCATTTTTTCATGAATGCATAGTAATAGACTAGATAATGTGCAAAAACAGTCTGCAAATGCACATAAATAAGAGGCAAATGTGCAAGGGGAGAAGATGAATGCACAAAAATGTCTAGAAGATGAAAATTGAATAAAAACTAACACCAAAACCAATGTACAACACAAATACATTAAGCTCCACACTGAGGAGTACTAGATACACTTGATTGAGGTCAAACTCATTCGATATGATCAATGCAAATGAAAATGCACCAATAAACTAAACATGATAGTATAAGAGAATACATATTGAAAGTAAAGGCATAGGGATAGAAATGAGCACAACATGCTCGATCCTACGTAATTGAATCCATTCCACCACCTATACATTGGTATCTGACATTAATGTGTCATGCCACCTTGTAAGACCTACCTAAGACAGACTTAGTTTTACTATTTTACTTCCTATACTTTCAATGATTATTACTCAAACATACTTTGACTATTGAAACTCTTATGTATTTAAGGATCTGTTGAATCCTATGTTATATGTTTGATACCTGGTTATGTAATCAGGGTACACTCGAGATATTATATATTTTGATTCAGTTTCAGTTTATGATGATGTCATATATGGGAATAATTGTATTAAAGGCAATTGTGATGGAAAATTAGTTTAGGAAATTGATGATATGTTTATTTAATTCAATCATAGATATAGTCTATATACTATGCAATACTGATGATGTATTATTTTTCTATATCATGTATTTTGGACCTATTGATGTGTGCAATGAGTGTGCAGGGATAGTTGACCATGGATATAAATCAGGGACCCAAAATTGGAACCTATGTTATTCCGTGAAATCCAAGGTCCTTTTTGTATAAAGAAATATGGACCTTGTTGTATAGTTGTTTATTCATGAATGTGGTTTGTATGTGTGTGATTGATTTAGTTAAAGTGAATGTGATAAAGTCATGTCATTTCTTTAATTTAATTGTGCCAATTTTGGCAATTGTTACAATTAAGTGTTGGCACAACTAGTTAATTGTATTATGTTTAAGTGTAGGTTTAACTAGGGGTTTACCTTAGTGTAGTACCCAAGCTTACCATGGGTTAGGAAGTTTCTAGTTGGTCAACCTTGACTTGGAAATCCGTGGGTAAACTTTAGGTGGGGTTTAGGAGGGTCTTTTGGGCTCCCATAAGGTAACTAGGGTCAATTTTAGCTACCTAGGTTGGTACCCTAGGGGTTAGGGGTCATTTTAAACCCATTAAGAGCCTTTAATAACATTTATTACACCCCTAAAGTCTCCCTTTTGAAGTTGTACGAATTTGAGAGTTGTGTGATTTTGGTTAACCTCTCTTTTCTTCCCAAAATTGCATTTAACTCCATTTATAGAGAAGGAAGGCAAGTGGGAAGAAAGGGATGGAAGGTTCTTCCTCACCTTTGATTAGTTCCTAGATTTTTGGAGGTTTTCCTATATAAGAAAGGTTTTAGGAAGAGCTTGAGTGTTCACCCACTCTCTACTTTAGAGACCATTTTCAGAATTGGAAGGAGCTTAGGAAAGAATTGCTTGGAAGGATAGCTCATTTCAGTAATTTAGATTCAACCTTAGGCTTGGAGTAAGGTTGGTTTCTCTTTAGTTTAATTTCTTTTCTTGGCATGTATGGAAGCTTGGAGCTCCATTAATGGAGTCCTTTCTATTTTTATTGTTTTGCTTAAATTTTTGGATATGTTAGTTTGTAGTTTTTCATTTGTAATTTCATTTGTGAATGATATTCTTCAAGGTACACTCACCCTTGGTAGGGTAGAGTAACCATGAAGGGGGTGGTAGGAAGTGACTCCAGGATTGTACAGAGTCTCCACGTGTGGAGGGATAAACATGGGGTTCTTGATACCCATGATGTCAAGTATGGCCTATGGGCACCTAGGGGGCATAAGGAGGATTTTAGACTACATCTTATGTAGATGGTCTTTCCAAGTCCATGTGTGGCTTGTTAATTTTACTTTATACTTAGGCTTCTCCTCCTGAGTTAGTCCACCACTACCCTTATTTCCAGGAAGGCCTCTTGGATACCTTCCTCTTGTTTAACCATGTTGGAAATTTTTGGTGTTTTTGTGTTTGGATGAATTTTTCTAAGTTGATGTGATACCTATTTTTATCCCATTCTGTTCTGGATCCCCTAGCTCGGGGGTGACCTTGAAAAGGCCTAGGTTGGGAGGTGAGCCTCCATGGTCAACCTGATTCTATTAGGTACCCAACTAGATATAGGAGCTGGCAGATTTGTTTATGATCATAATTCAAATTTGGGGATTTCTTGTAACCTTGTAATACCATGTAATTTTATTGTTATTTATTGAATAATGAAAATTAAGGATCGAGCAATATTTGGTTATGTATTTGAAGGAAGATTCATAGAATAATATTTATGTTTAAATGGATTTTTAATGCAATTTAACTTCTTAGATTTATTAAAATTTAAATACATGACCTATTGGGAATTTAGTATATCATGAGAAATTTTGATGATTTAATGTTATTTAAATTGATTAAATACCATAAATATTATGGCATCAAATGTGTAAAATATGAAGTGGTAGATTTAAGTGGTAATTTAATTTCTAATTAAGTATTATTAAAATATTATTATTTCATGATGAAGAGTAATATAGCTTTGATCAAATATGCTTATTTAGAAATTAAATTGATAAAGCATTTGATTAAGATTTTGAGAATTTTTTTTATTTATACTTACTGAAAATTTTCAAAATTATGCAAATAAATAAATTGTCCAAAACAAAAATCTAATCCTTACAATATATAAACCTATTTGATTAGGTTGCAAGCATGTATTTAATTTTTTAAATAAATTAGTCTACATACTCACTGTTTGAGATTTCAATAAAAAACATTTACACCAATCTATTATTAATTACTTGTAGTTTTCTTAAAATAAACTTTCTTTACACACACACACACACACATATATATTAATGTTTGATTTTTTATAAAAAATAATGATATTATAAAAAAATGTTTTAAAAACTTGCAGTAATGGAGGATTGTGGGAGGGGTGGGTTGAAGCCCTAAACCCTACCCATAGCCCTCCCCGCTCAACACGGCGGTGGGGCATGAATGGTGCCTCCGGTGAGAGCAGCCACCCACTGGTGGAGTCATCACTATGCCCACCACTAGTGGTGTGGGCCGCTGGTGGGAACACCACTGTCGCCTCTCCATTGTATGAGTGCGCCCCAACCTCCCATTCAGCCCTGCGAACGTACGGTTGAATAAAAAAATATATAGATAGTTTTGATATTTAAATTTTAATTTAAGGTTTGGTATAATATTAAATTAGATTTTTTTAAATAAATCTATTTTATAGCATGTGGATTTCCTTAATATATTTTATCATAACGGTTTTAAGATATGTTTAATAATTTTGTATGAGGATTAATTTGTATAAAGTAAAGGATATTTATTTTAATGTATTATTAGAAATTTAAATTTATTTTTAGTTAGATTAGTTTTAATTTTAATTAATTATAAATTAAATTAAGATTAATCTAATGTGTAAATATTAGTAATTTGATTTTGGATAGGGGTAATTCTTTTGAATTGATACAATTGGGAGATTAATAATCAATCTTCATAAGTGACATAGATGTTCTATCAATTGAAAACAATATGTTTGGGCTATTGATTTATTTTTTATTTTTTTTATATAAGCTCTGCCTAGGGGGGCAGTACCCTTTGTATTCCTGAAGAAAAAATTACATAAAGACGGAACTATCTTTTCGTTTACATATTAGGAAAGCCCAAAAAACCATCTACGATATCCTATTCAATGATAGAGATATCCTATCCCATTGCCAATATTGATCAACCTCACTGCAACCTCCGCTATGAAGAGCTGATTATTGTCTTGGTAGAAGGCGTCAAACTTAGACACATCAAAATATTAACAATACATTTCTTAAATAGAGTCCATTCCTTCTTCATAGTCTTCTTCTTAGCTTCGTCATCCAAACAAAAGAAAGCAGCTATACCACCACCCGAGAGGCTATAATTTATCAAATCCAATGCTATGGTAACCTCCAAATAAATCTCCTCCTCAATCATTCTTTGAACCATATTGTTTGCTATCACTGGTGACCCAATACTTGTATGATGGGTGGGAAGAGATCAAAAATGAGTTTCCCATCATGAACATGCCCTCCTGCTCAGTAAAACGCTCCCAATAATAGGATTATGGTGGTCTTCTCTTGACCAATGGCTTATTTAAAAATTTTAGCAATCGGTTCTTCAGGAGACTCCACTGTCACTACCTCCTGCTCACACCCACATCTAATTCCCAAGACTCATGCCATCCCCTCTTGCTATTTCCTGCAGAAGATGCTACATACTACATCCTTAAAAAGGCTCAGAGAATCATTCCTCTATGTTGTTTCTACAATATTCTCTATACGAGCCTGAGTCATGTGATAACTATCTGCCGAACCACCTCTACTGTCTAATCTCTGAAGAAAAACCTATGGGCAATAGTCCTATAAATCTATGTGTGGAAGGGATCTTTAATTTTCCCGTTGATAACACCACTTCCATCTCTCAGATCGCTAAAATCTATCATTATTCAATACCTTTTCTCAAGATTATCCCAAGATCCTCTGAGAGAATCTCTTGCAACTCCTTTGGCATGTGATCATCGTACTGGAATTCCATGTCTTTATTCTTTTCTATCCCCAAAATTGCCAACAAGTCCACCACCCTATTCCCTTCTCAGAATACATGTTGAAGCCTATATTCTCCCAAAACTTCCAAGGTTTCGAGATTAGCAGGATCCAATTTCCAACCTCCATGAATGAAATTCTCCTTTTGTAATCCCATTGATAATGACATGTGAATCTCCCTCGATGACAAGGTTGGAGATTCTATTCGAAGCACACCATCTAAGACCAGTTTCCATTGCAGAGATCTCTACAACATTGTTAGAGGCGAGTACCAATAGGACTTGCTAAAGCTTTGATCAACTGCCCATCTTCATTTCGAATCTTAACCCCAATACCACTTCTACCCGGATTACCTCTACTGGCCCCCATCAAAATTCAATTTTTCCCATCCCTGTTGAAGAGGCTGCCATTTAATAGTTTTTCTATCCACTTTCCTGTCTTGCATAAGATGATCCCCTTTATGCTTGAGCATCCATAGGCCCTCCATATCATTATCCCACTTAGAATGGTATCTATACTTGAGTCCTTGAATTTTTTAATTAACTACTTCTTCAATAGCTTCTTTGATGTTTTCCACTAAGACTTCTATCTCCATTGCCTTATCTTTGAAGATCCTTCTATTTCTCTCCTTCCAAATATGCCAAACTAGCATAGATGGACTCACAATCCAGAGAATCCCCCATTTAGAAAATCTCCTCTCCATCGACCATGATAATAAAAATTCTCTAAAAGATGCATTCTTAACTGGATACCAATTGAGCCTTTTAAACAACCACTCCTAGCAATGCTACCCAAAAGGGCACCAGAATAAGAGATGATCCATAGTCTCCTCTTCTTCTCTATACAAGAAACACCAGCTTGGTCCCTCAATCCCAATGCACTTCAGGTGGCTACCCATGAGGATCCTGACATGGAGGGAAATCCAAAGGAAAGATCCTACTTTTGGAAGCACCCACTTTCCCCAATAGAGAATAGAAGGCCATTCCACATCTCTACTTCTAAACCACTGCAACTCATACCCGAGATTAACCTTATATTCCCTAGATTTTGAGGCACTCCAAATCAATTGATCATCGAGATCCGAGGGGATCACCACTTTGGTTGTGAGAAGATCAGATAATTTTCTCTAGAGCTCTAAGGGTCCTAATACCACTGGTTTCCAACAAATCAAAGATGAATCTGCCTGCCTATTGAAGTAATCTACTACTTTATCCCCCATATCTACTTCTATTCCAAGGACCCAATTCCTATCCTCAAAAGAATTAATCAAGGGAGGATCATCATTCCAAGAATCGTGCCAAAACTTCAATTTACAACCATTGCCTATTTTCCAAGTTAGATGGTCTGTAATAAGATTTATGTTGTTCCAAATGAAGTGCCACATACATGATCCTTTATTCAAATTGGAAACTATAAGAATCCTATCAGGCTGAACGAAGTCCAAATATTTAGCTATCATAATTTTACACCATGGGTTCTCGAGACTTTTATACATCTTCCAAGTTAGCTTAGCACATAGGTCTCGATTTTGTAAACCCATATTTCTCATACCAATGCCTCCATCTTTTTTGGATTTACAGGCCACATCCTAGCTTATAAGTGGTATCTTTTTTACTTCCTTTGATCCTTCCCACATAAATTTTTTCAACAACCCATCAATGGAGGTTGAGGCCTTTTTAGTCATTTGATAGACCGACATATAATAAATCAGAATGGCTGAAAGAAGAAACTTAATCATCTGAATGTTGTCAGCCTGAGAAAGCCATTGATGCTTCCATCCTACAACCTTTTGCTAACATCTATTAGAAATGTCCTCCCTTATTTTTGGATCAAACCACCCTACAAATAGAGGGACCCCCAGATAAATGATGGGGAAGTCCCCTGCTTCAAACCCCAATACTTTAATAATTTTGTTTTTCAAGCTCCTGTTTGAATTGAAGAAGAAAATCTTAGACTTCATCCTATTCATGCTTTTCCCTGAGCCTCTTTCATATCCTTCCAACATCTCCCTTATGACCAGCACTTCTCTCACTGAAGCTTCCCCAAAAAGAACGGTGTCATTAGCAAATTGAGAATGCAAAACTAGTTCTGCATAATTGTGGATAAAGCTTCCTTTCCAACAGCCCTGAATGGTTTGTTTTTTGATATTCCTTCCTAAAAATTCAGCCATTAAAACAAAGAGAAAAGGATATAGAGGATCTCCTTGCCTCAGTCCATTGGATGCTTGGAAGAAGCCACACAATGAACCATTAACCAGAACTGAGAAGTGGACAGATGATAAGCAATGAGAAATGCACCTAATCCACTCATGTGAAAAGCCAAATCTGGATAGCACTTCACACAAAAAGGACCATCTAACTCTATCATAAGCTTTACTAACATCTAATTTTATAATCATACCTAGATGCTTGCCTATATGCATAGAATGAATAACTTCCCTTGCCATTAAAATGTTGTCAGAAATTTCACGCCCTAGAATAAAACCATGTTGTTCAACCGAAATGTATCTGTCGAGCTTCTCCTTTAATCTGTTGACCATCGACTTTGAGATGATTTTGTATATAGAGTTGCAAAGGCAACTTGGCCTAAAATCTGCCATTGACGAATAGTCTTGTTTCTTAGGAATAAGGACAATAACCATATTGTTGATCTCCTTTACGAATCTACCTTTCTTCCTAAAATCCTCTACAACTTAAAAAATATCATCTCCCATAAAACTCCAACATTTTTGAAAAACTTCCACAGGAAATCCATCTGGTCCTGGTGTCTTGTCTGGAAGGTTGTCAAGTACTACTTTTTTAACCTCCTGAAAGGAAAAGGGGCACATCAAATCCATGTTGTCTGCTGCCATGACCAACTTCGGGATAACATCAAGAAGATGTTGAGGGTCCTCAAATACAAAGTCAACCAAATCCCTGAGAAGAGATTTAAAATGTTCCACCGCTTCACCTGCTATGTCCCCTTCCTCTTCTAACCAAAATCCTTACTCATTTTGAATGCAGCTGATCCTGTTGCTTGCTCACCTTGCTTTGACCGAAGCGTAGAAGAACTTGGTATTGAGATCTCCCACAAAAATCCAATTATCTCTAGACTTATCTCTCCAGAACTCCTCTTCTCTTTGAAGAACTTTAGTAAGGTCATTCTTCAATCTTTTTTCTAGCAAAAAGTATTCATTCAACATACTATTCGCTATAACATTGCTGTTAAGAATATCCAATTCTGCTTCAATCCTTCTCTTCTCAATGAAAATGTTTTTAAACAAAACCTTGTTCCACGTTTTGATCTGCTCTTTTAAGATTTTCAATCTTTGCGAGAAGCAGAAACTCGGTGTCCCGATAAAAACATTACTGTGCTTCCACCAATACTCCAAATTAGGCAAGAAATCCTTATCTCTCCACCACATGCTTTGAAATCTAAAACTACTTTTACCACGCTGGGGAGTATCATGAATATATGTTTAATAATTTTGTATGAGGATTAATTTGTATAAAGTAAAGGATATTTATTTTAATGTATTATTAGAAATTTTAAATTTATTTTTAGTTAGATTTAGTTTTAATTTTAATTAATTATAAATTAAATTAAGATTAATCTAATGTGTATATATTAGTAATTTGATTTTGGATAGGGGTAATTCTTTTGAATTGATACAACTGGGAGATTAATAATCAATCTTCATAAGTGACTTAGATGTTCTATCAATTTGAAAACAATATGTTTGGGCTATTGATTTAATTCAAGTTATCATTTTTTTGACTTAGTAATAAACTTTAGATTAATTCCTTTTAATTTAATATCATTTTAAATAGGTTAATTAATGCTAACGTTGATTAGATTTAATCGAAACATTTAATTAACTTAACATTTCTCTTGGAGAAATGTAGTTTAATCAATAGGGTGTTATAAAAACTTTTATGATCAAGTCTAGAGTCAATTTGGTCTTTATGGACTAGTTGACCATTTTTGCACACAATTGACTTTTGGTCAACCCTTGGTCAAATCTAGGTCAAATGCCTCAGTTGCATGCACAATTATTCCATGATATGTTTCAAACCTTTAAAACCTAGTTGCACGTTTATCAGTGCATGATTGACCTTTTGGTCAACACTGGTTAACTTTAGTCAACTCCCTCAATTTACATGTTGGTCGAAGCATGTAGCTTTGGTATCTTTGTATGATAGTCTGTGAGCTAATTTGCATAGTTTTGAATTTTGGTGAACTTGGTCAACCTTCTCTGGCTTGACCCTTGTGGTGTTCTTTGACACGTAGACTTATTCAGTTATCCATTTTCCTCTATATCATTTTTCACAAACATAGAACTTATGCCAGTTTGTATTAAACTCTAGCCAACATAGTTGTGTATGTATGTGTGTTTATAGTTAAAAAATAGGTTTTAGAAATAAAAAATTTATAGTTGTGTTTTGCTCACTTTTTGGGCATCACATTTTGGTATCAAAGCCAAGTTTAGTAAACCTTGGGAACCTAACTCACTTTGTAGATGCTAAAAAATTTGTGTTTATGTGTGTAGGATGCCTTCACTAACCCAACTAGCCCGTGGACATGGACGTAGGCATATCTCCTTATCTCGAGAAGAGGTACAACCAAAGGTAGAATTTTGAGGAAGGGACCAAGGTCGACCTACCAAACCACCTCTTAATTCAAATGCAGAATTGTTGCAAGCCTTTCAAAACCTAGCCATACTTATCCTAGACTATATGCCTCCAGTTGTACCACATAATGTATAGTAGGGTATGGAAGGACGTGGGTCCTTAGCTAGAGAGAAAAGTAGGAGTCCCCCTCCTAGATTCTCAGAGGGTCAGGCTAAGAAGAAAGTTAGGTCCATCATGGGACCATAACCTCTACCTAGGATTGATGTTTGCAGATATGAGAGACCACCTCATGATCTAGGTGATTAGATTAGAGAGTTGATGCGGCTTCAACCACCACTGTTTATGGGATCTACTGATGGGATAGTGGCTAAGTCTTGGATTCAGAGCCTTGAGCATTATTTTGAGTTACGCCCTTATGAGAGCAACCTTAAAGAACACTTTTCCATACATCTTCTTAGAGGCAGAGCCTCCACATGGTAGAAACATGAGGAGTTCAAGGAACATTTGGTTATAGAAACCCAGACATGGGAAACTTTCCTTTAGATCTTTAGGGCTAGGTATCTATTTGAGCAGTTTAGGTAGCGTCACATAGATAAATTCCATGATTTACAACAAATGGGACTTTCAGTGGCCCAGTATGAGAGCAAATTCATAGATCTCCTTCCTTACGTTGAGTACATGAGGGATGAGAAGTTTTAGGTTAATCAGTTGATCAAGGGATTGAACCTTTCTATAGCCAACATGGTACATATGGTACCACCAAGGGACTTATGCTTCACTAGTGATAGAGTCATGGTTGCAGAGGTGATTGTTAAGGGATCTCAGTATCACAAGCCAGCACCATAGAACTTAGGCTATCAGAAGCCCCCTTGGCAAGGGAACTAGAGGAAAAATTCAAGGACTTTGAAAGCCCCATAGCCTCAGTAGCAGTAGAAGCCTCAACAGTCTCAACAAAGCCAGACACTAAAACCACCTCAGGGTCAGCAGGGCTCAAAGCCCAAGCAGTGGCATTCTCAGGTTCCTTAGAAGGGACATAAATCTCAGGCCCCTTATACACCCCCAACTCAGACACACCAACCATTTAAGGGAGGGTATAGCGGGTCTACTTAGATAGGAGGATCTCAGCATTCTAGAACTCAGGGCATACAGGTTCAAACACGAAGACCTTTCTATACTTGTGGTGCCATGGGGCACGTAGCTAGGGAATGTCCTTAGGGATGTAGTTAATGTTCAACGATGTCTAAACCTATAGTTGGGGACATATGCAAGTCTCATAGAGTATTTGCAGTGGTTGACAACCGCTAGGAAGAGCTTCAGGCCACAGTCATTGAGGCTTCAAGTATGATCAAAGGTAGTGCATTTTCTATCCTATTTGATACTTGAGCTACTAACTCATTTGTTTCTCCATTGGTTGTGGAGCATTGTGGGCTAGTAGAAGCTAGGAAAGATATTAGGTGGGAAGTTGAGTTAGCTTTAGGAGCTAGATTATATGTTACCTTGATGGTTAGGGAGTGCCCGATTCAGATTGGTTGCTTAACCACCTTAGCAGACCTTAGAGTAACACCTCTTAGATCTTAATACAGACTAGTTCTTAGCATGGATTGGCTATATGCTCACAAGGCCAATCTATATTGTCATAAGAAGTTGATCAAATGTTTGGATGGTGATGGAAATGCCACTGTGATTTCTAGAATCTAGAGGCCTGTATTCCTCTGTGTGATTTTCACTATGTAGCTTAAGAAAAGCATGAATAAGGGATGTCAATTATTTTATATTACCATTAGTGATATGAAAGATGAGGAAAAACAAGAAGCCTCATTGGATGACCATCCCATTTTTTAGGAATATGCATATGTGTTTCCTTAAAAATTACTTGGTATGCCTCCTCAAAGGGAAGTGGACTTTCATATAGATCTAGTACCAAGAGCAGAACCGATTTCCAGAGCACCTTACGGGATGACCACTAATGAGCTTAATGAGCTCAAGTTATAGCTTGAGGAACTATTAGAGAAAGGACACATTCATCTTATTTTTTCTCCTTGGGGTGCACTGGTGATCTTTGTGAAGAAGAAGGACATAACTCTTAGGTTGTGTATGGATTGCCACCAATTTAACAAAGTAACCATCAAGAATCGGTATCCACTTCCTATGATTGATGACCTATTTGATCAGCTAAAGGGTGGCTGAGTGTTCTCCAATATTGACGTTAATTCAAGATATCACCAGTTGAGGATAATGGGTAGTGATATCTACAAGACTATATTCTACACTAGATATGGCCACTATGAGTTTACTATGGTTCCATTCGGTCTTACAGGTAGAGTTAGATGGACAACTGGCTTTGGAGCCCATTTGTATATTGGCCTGACATACCCTGACACTTCGAGGTAGGGCACTAAACCAAGTTAGGGTCCAGTGGGATTGTTATGACGAGGTTCCAACGTCATGGGAGGATGCAACATAAATGAGATCTCAGTAACCTCACCTCTTCAATAAAATCTAGGAGGAAGTTCATGCTTAGAGGGGGTTGATGTGAGACCTACCTTAGATAGACTTAGTTTTATTGTTTTACTTTCTATGCCTTTAATGATTATTACTCAGAAATATTTTGACTATTAAAACTCTTATGTATTTAAGGATCTATTGAATCCTATGTTATATGTTCGGTACCTGGTTATGTAATCAGGGTACACTCGAGATACTATATTTTTTGATTTAGTTTCAATTTATGATGATGTGATATATGAAAATAATTGTATTGAATACAATTGTGATATAAATTTGGTTTAGGAAACTGATGATATGTTTATTTAATTCAATCATAGAATCACAGATATAGTATATATACCATGCAATATTGATGATGTATTATGTTTCTATATCATATATTTTGGACCTACTGATGTGTGCAATGAGTGTGGTGGGATAGTTGACCATGGATCTAAATCAGGGACCCAGAATTTGAACCTATGTTATTCCATGAAATCCAAGGTCCTATTTGTATAAAGAAATATGGACCTTGCTGTATAGTTGTTTATTTTTTAATGTGGTTTGTATATGTGTGTTTAATTCAGTTAAAGTGAATGTGATTAAGTCATGTCATTTGTTTAATTTAATTGTGCCAATTTTGGTAATTGTTGCAATTAAGTGTTGACATGACTAGTTAATTGTATTATATTTAAGTGTAGAGTTAACTAGGGGTTTACCTTAGTGTAGTACTCAAGCTTACCCTAGGTTAGGAAGTTTCTAGTTGGTCAACCTTGAATTGGAAATCCGTGGGTAAACTTTAGGTGGGGTTTAGGAGGGTCTTTTAGGCTCCCATAAAGTAATTGGGGTCAATTTTAGCTATCCAGGTTAGTACCCTAGGGGTTAGGGGTCATTTTTAACCCATTAAGAGCCTTTAATCACATTTATTACACCACTAAAGTCTCCCTTTTAAAGTTGTACGAATTTGAGAGTTGTGTGGTTTTGGTTAACCTCTCTTTTCTTCCCAAAATTGCATTTAATTTTAATTATGGAGAAGGAAGGCAAGTGGGAAGAAAGGGATGGAAGGTTCTTCCTCACCTTTGATTGGTTCCCAAATTTTTGGAGGTTTTCCTATATAGGAAAGGTTTTTTGATCCCTAATTTTTGTTGTCCATTAGTATCTAGGACTTAGTAATTTTCTAGGCTGAGTTATGTCTATACTTGTGTCTTGTACAATTACCGAGCAATAGTTATTGTCGAGAAAGATAGTGGTCACCGAGTACTTCACTAATAGCCAAGTTGTTTATGCTGACTTGTATGGAAGTGTCAGTGCCAAGCACCATTATATGAAGAACAACTAATGCTGAGTGTTAGAGACTTCATATGCCGAGCAAGCCAGATTTGACATGTCTGTTTGTAATGGCACAAACACTTAGGTAAACCTTTTTGGCCGATATCTATACAATATTTAATATTTATTGAGGGAATCAAGGAGGTAGTTATGCCTTATATTTTTAATCATTAATCCATATGTAAGCTATGTATCCTATCAGATTAAGGGAATTCTTAAGCGACATAAATAGAGAATCTATATTGTTGATCTTGATCTAGGAGGTTCCTTTGTTGTATATATAAGATGAGATCTTAAAACCTAAACATAGTATGTGTGTGTATGAATGGAATGAAGGTGATCTCATATACAGAATAGAGAAGTATTTTGATATATGTAGAGATAAGTCAGAGTGACTGAGAAAAGTAGTGAAGGGAAGAACATAGCTAGATTTGATTGAGGAGATCAAACTAGTATTGGAAGGAGAAGATCTATTATCAGCATCATAGTGCAAACTAAAGGATCAGGTACTGATATATTTTAGCAGGTGAATCAGGGTAAATCTCTTAATAGAGTGGTCCTAACAGGCCTATGTAAATCTCTTAACCGAGTTCTTACTTTGTTGTAAGTTTAACTCCTTTTACCAAGGTAGATTGTATAAGTCTTTAAGATCTTAACATGGTAGATCATCAGTTTATGATCAAACTTTGTAGCCGTAATATGAAAAATTTAATACTGCAGTAGTGAAGATTTGTCGGTGTCATCCCCACCCTAGTTTTACCTTTCAAGGGTTTCTAGGTAACCAAAATTTTTTTGTTATGTTTCAATTTCATGGATGAAGATTACATTGTTAGATCTATTTCAGCATTAATATTTATGTTTATGATATGCAAGTGAAATTTGTGTCAACATGAAATTAATAGTAGATATCTAATTCACCACCCCTCACAGTATCTCACTTTCCCATATTAGATTTCCAACAATTGGTATCAGAGTTGAGTCTCTTAAAGAAGTCTAATCACTTTTGAGTTAAGCTCTTGGAGATGGAGGTATATAAGTTGGGAAAGATCATAGAGAATCAAAAGATTGACATTCAATTTGCAATACACCAGCTTGAAGCAGCCAAAGGTGAATTGAAGAAATCCTTAGGCAGAAGGAAAGAATTGGCAATTCAACATAATGATAGACTATATCAAGAAGAGGATACTAAAGGTCTATTTGAAAATGGAAATCCCACTAAAAGTGACAAAGCTATAACAAATCTACTAGAGAAAAAAAACATACTAAATGAAGATATTAGAAATCTAAAGAGAGAACAAGAAAGTGAACCAGTAAGATTATTTGAAGTAATTGAACAGAAAAAGAAGGTTGAAGAAGATAAGACAATGGATGAAGAAGACAAAAGACAAATGTCTATAAGACTTGATGAAAGGTCATGTGACATGCAAAGACTGACAAATAATTAATTAGACATGGTGAATCAACTACTACTTACTAATCAAGAGTTGAGTAGGAAAGATATGGAAATCACAAATCTGAGATCAGAGAATAGTCAACTAAAGAATGAACTAAGATTTGAAAAGGAACTCAATGAAAGGATGAACAAGCCAAATGAAGCTTTGAAATACTTTGAAGAATTATTGAGGTCACCAAGAAGATCCAGTGATACTTTTGGACATGGACATTATGAGCACTTGTCATCCACTAAAGAAGGAGAATCATCAAAGAGTGGAGAACAAAGGAATGTAAAGCCAAAGAACAAGAAACCCAAATGCCATCATTGTGGAAATCTAGGACACACATCAAACATCTACAAAAGAAAGAATGGTAAGCCCAATCCTAAACAAAAGTTCAATGGAAACTATTTTAATTGTAAGAAACATGGACATCAAACACATGAATGCAGGTCAAAGGTTGGTAATCCACCTACCTTAGCTATATTACAAGGATATTGTTTTAACTATAAAAAATATAGTCATAGAGCACAAGAATGTAGATCCAAAGCTAAATGGACATCCAATAAGAAGAATAAAGCACCTAGGAAAGGTAATACATATAATTGGGACTACAACACATGGTATAGTTGTCATTATTGCAGAGAGTGTGGTCATATTTGAGTAAACTATTTGAAGACACATTTTAGAGGAAAATCCAAGAGTTGGATGAGTGGAAGTCTGGTCTGTTACAAATGCAATAAGATTGGTCACATAAAAAGAGACTGCAGAGCATATGCACCAAGTAATGAACAAATAAAAAATGAAGAGATTGTTGAACATGTAAGGAACAATATGAATAAGACATGGAAAATGAAAGAGGAAGCAATTAGTAGTGGAGCCAGTGAACCTAAGGTCACCCAATCTAATGGATCAGGTGATCACACTACTTCAAACTAAGAAAAGAAGGTATGTGAGGAATTGAATCTTATAATGATTTATTTTACATCGGTTCTTGACATTTGATATGTTAAAGTCCATATCTGCATAAATTAAGATGAATTAGGATAGATCTAAGAAAGAATTCATATTACATGTTTGATGTCAAGTATCAATATTTAAGTCCATAGTCACAATGTCACTCAGTGTATGTCGAGCTCTTGTGATAGCCGAGATGTGATTGTTAGGAATAGTCCCAAGAGATAACTAAGAGGGGGGGTGAATCAGTTATCTACAAGATTCAATTCTTTATCCAATTAAGTACAAAATAATATTAAGCACATACACAATAAGATAGCACTTAACACAACACCACAATTTTGGTTATGGGGAAACCCAAATAGGTAAAAACTCCAGTGGGAATTAACACCCACTATAAACTGCACTAGAGTATAATGATCCTTGTTAGAAGATCTTTCAACACTGTTAGGAGTTGGTCTTTACAATGCATGAAGTATAGTGACTTGGTCAAGGGTTGGACCCTATTAGGAGTCTTTTACAAATAACCTTGTTAAAGGTGAGAACACACTATCCGGGAGCACACTACTCAAATGGTGAAGGCTGCAACCTTATGCATAACAGATACACACTATCTAGATCTTGGTGAACTAGGAAGTAGACTTGCTATCTTGATCAGTTCCAATGAATACCATATACTTTTTGCTTCTTCACATAGATCTTCAACTGATGATTGATTGTCTTAGTACATTCACATCTTCTGCTCTTCTCTCTCAATCACACTTAGCAATCACAACTGACCAGCTATAAGTATCCTTCTCCAAATGATATAATCAAGTCATCCTATTAGAACCTTCTTGAAATCATAATAGATAAAAAAATATAACTCCTCAACAACATGTCCAACGGCTAAACTAAGCACGCAACACAAAAAGCACCACCCAACTCAATATGAGTAGACGCGTCACTTCACACTATCAGCTCCACCAAATTAACTGAAACTTTACTTACAAGTTGAAATACGTTATGCACTCTTAACCAAATATTCTTAACTCATCACCAAACACAAAACCAAACATGCATATCAAAATGATGCGCAAATGCTGAAACAATATAAACAATATCAGCCCCATCAGATAAACTCCAGAAATTGTAACTGGCGAATAGAAACATCATAACTCAACTTGTACTACATAAATAACTCTACATCCATGGACATAGCTTCACAAACATTTCTACAACACAATTATAAATGTGCAAGGCTCCAACATAACCATACTAAGAATCACATACAAAGCTCTGCTTGTAACACTGTTAGGAACACTATTGTTACAAACAACTACACAACTGTCTATACTTAGAATCAACATTTGCATCTATGATATCATGATAATAACATATCCATACAACATATGCTCAAGGCTCTCTACATAGAACTACAACATGCACTACTTACCATATGTTTTCATCAATGACAAACATACAATCAACACTGGCTTGTTGGCAAATCTCCAACAATATCCCCCTTTGGCATTGATGGTAACATATGGAATGAAAAACACCACCAATCCAAACATACAATTATTTTTTAACATTCTCCATTTCCTCAACAAAAATCCCCCAAGGATGAGTTCTCCATCTTCTGAATCTTCTTACTATATAGTCCCCCTTACTTCATACTCCTCAACTATATTTTTCATGACTATACACTCCCCCTTTGACATCAATGGCAAAGGGTGCCAATACAAATAAGCACAGGTACTACTCCTGAAGTAGAGTAGTCGACCATTCATCAGTCACTAAGGATTGATGCACTACTACTACTCTAATAAGATCAAGGGAAGGGAATTACTCCCATCTTCTCTCTAAGATAATCAAATGTATCCTTCGATAAAGGCTTTGTGAAAATGTTTGCTAACTGTTCTTTTGTGCTCACATAATCCAATTTTACTTCTTCCTTAGCAACTTTATCTCTTAGGAAGTGATATTTTATCTCAATGTGTTTTGTCTTTGCATGCATCACAGGGTTCTTTAACATATTGATAGTGTCGGTGTTGTCACAATGAATAACAATAGGATAATCAATCTGGATTCCAAAATCCTTTATCATATGCTTGATCCATACAATTGTACAACAATTTAATGCTTCTGCTACATACTCTAGTTCTATTGTGGAATAAGAAATAAAATTATGCTTCTTGCTTATCCAAGTAACAAGTCTATCTCCAATAAATATTGCTCCTCCTGAGGTGCTCTTTCTATCATCAACGCAACCTATTCAATCTGCATCTGTATACACATGAAGTTTTACATTCTCTGAATTAGGATACCATAAACCATAGTCTATAGTTCCTTTCAAATATCTGAATATCCTCTTTACTTCCTTTAGATGACTTTGTTTAGGTTCTAATGCAAATCTTCCAACAGTACCAACTGCATTAGAAATATTTGGTCTAGATTGAGTAAGATATATGAGTTTACCAATCATAGACTTATATAGGGTCTTGTCTACTGCTGTAGAATCATCTTCTTTTGAAAGATTGCTTCCTGTTATCATAGGGGTTCTTACTAGCTTGCAATCATCCATCTTGAACTTCTGTAATATTTCTTTTACATACTTAGACTGATTAATGAAAATACCTTTGTCTGTCTACTGCACATTCAATCCCAAAAAGTACTTGATAGGTCCAATCATGCTCATTTCAAATTCTCTCCGCATCTCTTTAGAAAATTTTGCACTAAGCTTGTCATTACCACCAAAAATAATGTCATCAAAAAAAATAGCAACTAGTAATAATCCATCAGGTGTCTCTCTTATGAATAAGTTACAATCTATTGCTCCTTTCTTGATTCCAATATTTGTCAAGTAACCATCTAGTCTTTCATACTTGCATGCTCTAGGGGCTTGCTTAAGTCCATAGAGGGATTTCTTCAGTTTTCATACCATATCTAGTTTGTTTGATAAAATAAATCCTTCAAGCTTCTCTATGTAGACTTCTTCCTTCAACTCTCCATTTAGGAATGCTGACTTGAAATCCATCTGATATACATTAAAGTCTTGTTAGAAAGTAAAGTCCACCAACATAACTAAGAGGCGGGGGGGGTGAATCAGTTATTAGATAATTATAAATTTTCTCATCTTCAACAACATTAAACCATATAAGCAATATAATTACCAACCATAGAAAGATATTCATACACAATAACACAATGACACAAGATATGTTGACTAGGGAACCTCTTGGTCAAAGAGTAAACCCTGGTGGGAATGATGCCCAAAAAAGATGCACTAATATGAATATTCCTTGTGAGAGGATGGAATCTATTAGGAGTCTTATGAAATACATTCAGTACATATGAATCCCTGTTAGGAGATTTTGAATCCCTGTTAAAAGATTCTAACCCTATTAGGAGTTATGGAAGACAGAAGGACCCACTGCCCAAACAGCTTCAAGGTAAGATCACTTAACACAGTATCCAAATAATCTTTGCATTAATCAATAGAATAATATGTTACCTCTTCTCTAACTATGCCAAACCACACTCACTGTTACATCAGATCTCAATTTCAGATCTCTGTACTTCGCATGTCTTCCTTCACAAATTCACTTTCATACTTAGCTCTTTTCTTCACTTCATGCATACATCATCACACACAATTGCTACTTCCACATCACAACTACATACTACTACATCATAATAAGGAAATACATTCCTTCCTTTATACCACACTCAAATAATTACAAATGAGTTGGCATACAATTACAAAAGAAAAGTTTACACACGCTACACCAAAATTACACAAAACTGTTGACTTCCAAATACAATAAATCTTCACTCGTGCAACCTCAAAGTCTACACTATCATCCACATCACTATCAATGTGTCTTCAACCTACCTTTAACTGCGCAAAACATGATTCCATCTTGATTAGGAGATATCATCCGATTTCCACAAATCGCTACTCAGAAACACTACCTGAATACTGCTTCCACCAAAATGATCATAACTTCCATAAATCAATGAATTACTATCTACACTCTTAACCATAGACATATGACATACCAAAGAGTATAACCTCAACATCTCATAGGTCCAACTACAATAACCCATGTGTGCTAATCCAAACTTTGTCTGCTTCTCTGCAAGTCTTCGGTAAATCACTATGTTGACATCAATGACAATCATAGTCATGAATGCAACAACAACTGCTACAGAATGTCTACCAAAAAATTTTAGCATTCATTCCTAACAATCTCCCCCATTGGCATTGATGGCAAAATAGATGAAAAACATCCAATGTTCCAAAAATCTAATACTGCAACACTACTTCTTCAAATCCTCTTCATCAATCAAATCTTGCTTCGTTATCCTATTCAGTTCTCTCCAACAAATGTCTCATATTGTTTTTCATGCATACTTCTCCCCCATTGACATCAATGACAAAAATTCCATCACTAAGTCAACAACAACTCAATGTCAAAAGACACTTTTTAGAAAATACATTTACTAGAGTCCTCATGACTCAGCTCAGATACACATACTCCCCCATAGAGGAAGTACCAACATCCAATCCAGAAGAAAGATAAGGCTAATATACCACTGGATGGATGCAACCAACTACATCGCTTCTCAAAAGTAGGTTGGGGCATAACCCCAAGCATACCTCTCAGATACTCAAATGTATCCTTAGGCAAAGGCTTTGTGAATATATCTACTATCTGCTCCTTTGTACTTATGTACTCAAGTCTGACTTCCTTTTCAACAACTTTCTCTCTTACAACATGATACTTAATCTCTATATGCTTTGTCTTAGAATGTAATACATGATTCTTAGACATACTAACTATACTAGTGTTATCACAATGTATAACAATAGGTTCAAAAAAATTTATTCCAATATCCTTCAGCATCTGCTTCATCCAAATTATCTGGTTACAATTGTTTGCTACTGCTACATATTTTGCTTCTACTATGCTTTGTGAGATACAATTCTGCTTCTTGTTTAGCCAAGAAATTAATCTTCCTCCAAGAAAAAATGCTCCTCCACTGGTGCTTTTCTTATCATCAACACTGCCTCCCCAATCAGCATATGTATATGCACATAGGGTAAAATCATCAGATTTTTCATACCATAATCCATAGTCCATTATGCCTCTTAAATATCTCAGTATCCTCTTTACTACTACAAAATGTGATTCTCTAGGTTTAGCTTGAAATCTTGCTACAATTCCAATTGAGTGTGCTATATCAGGTCTTGTATGAGTCAAATACTGCAATCCTCCAATCATAGATTTGTATTTCTTCTGTTCTACTGTAGGAGTCTCATCTATGCTAGATAACTTATGTCTGGTCACCATAGGTGTTCCAACTGGTTTACAATCCTCCATTACAAATATTTTCAACAAGTCATTCAAGTACTTTGTCTGACTTACAAAGATACCATCATTGTTTTGTGTTATCTGTAATCCCAAAAAGTATTTCATCTCACCAATCATACTCATTTCAAATTCAATCTTCATTTCACCTACAAATTTGTCACTAGCTTCATCTTCTCCTCCAAAGATAATGTCATCAACAAAAATAACTACAACTAACAAACCATTTTCAATTTCTTTTGTACATAGATTGCTATCAACTATTCCTTTTATAAATCCCAATTTTAATAAATACTTATCTAGTCTTGCATACCAAGTTCTAGGTTCTTGTTTAAGTCCATATAAAGCTTTCTTCAATTTACATACCATGTCTCCTTCTTGAGTTAAAGGAAAACCTTCAGGCTGCTCAATCTAGACTTCTTCCAATTCTCCATTCAGAAATGCTGACTTCACATCCATCTAAAACACTTTGAATTTCTTGTAAGCTGCATATGCCAAAAACATTCTTACTGCTTCAATTCTTGCAATAGGTGCAAAAGTTTCTTCATAGTCAATTCCTTCTTTTTGTGAGTAACCCTTACATACCTATCTTTCTTTGTTTCTTACTACTTCTCCTTGTTCATTCATCTTGTTTCTTAATACCCATTTAGTTCCAATAACATTCTTGTCCTTAGGTCGAGGGACCAATTCCCATGTCTTGTTCTTTTCAATCTGATCTAGTTCTTCTTTCATAGCATTAGTCCAACTTTCATCTTCAGAAGCTTCATTAGTAGTCTTAGGTTCAATTTGAGAAATCAAACATAACTATTCTTGTGCCTTCTTTCGAGTAAGAACTCCTCTTTTGATGCTCCCAATAATCTATTCAAAAGGATGATTCCTTAACAAACTCTTGCTAGGTGTCACTATCTCAAATCTCTCTTCAGATGTAGGTTCTTCAATAACTTCACTTTGGCTTTCATTCAACAAATCACTGTCAGTTTCATAAAACAATTCAATAGTTCCAGTGTTAGGTTTAGGATGAGCTTCTTCATTAGATTCATAATAAAGCATTCTTTCCAAAATTTTGAACTTTTCATCAACTTTAACATTTACACTTTCAACAATAGTCTTAGTTCTTTTATTGAAACATCTATATGCTTTTATTTTCAAAGAATATCCAATAAATATACCTTCATCACTTCTAGGATCAAACTTTACTATATCATCATCTCTCTTTATATAACATTTGCTTCCAAAAATTCTAAAATACTTAACTGAGGGTGCATGTCCAAACCATAATTCATAAGGTGTCTTGTCTGTGTCTACTCTAATTTGTACTCTGTTCATTGTATACATTGCTGTGTTCACTACTTCTCTCCAGAATATCTTTGCCAAATTATTTTCAAACAACATAGCTCTTGTTGCTTCAGTCACTGATCTGTTCCTTCTTTCTGCAATGCCATTTTGTTCAGGTGTTCTAGGGGCTGAATACTGTCTTTTAATGCCATTTTCTTCACAAAAGTTGTTAAACTCTTTAGAAGTAAATTCTCCACCTCTATCAAATCTTAAACATTTAATCTTCATTCCAGATTCATTCTCAACTTTATTCTTAACAATCTTAAACTTATCAAATGCTTCAAATTTTTCTTTAAGAAATGCAATCCACATCATTCTTGTAAAATCATCAACAAGAATCATAAAATACCTTTCTCCATAGAATGCTCTAGTCTTGGTAGGACTGCTCAAATCTATATGAACAATCTCCAGCTTCTCTGTAGATGTAAACTTCTTACTAGGAAAAGAACTTCTCTTCTATTTAGCCATTACACATTCTTTGCAAATCATGTTAGTAGGCTTCATAATTTTAGGTAAATCTCTTACTGCAAGTATAATACTTACTTTCACAATGTTATCAAAGTTTATATGACAAAACCTTTTATGCCATAACCAACTATCATCAATCTTTGTAATCAAACATGTCATCTCGGTAGGATTCAACTAAAATACATTACCTCTGGTTCTAGATCCAGTTCCAATCAGATTTCCATCTTTATCCTTTATCACACAAGTTTTCTGAGTAAACCAAACTTGATATCCTTTATCAACTAACTGTCCAACACTCAAAAGATTATGTTTCAATCCATCCACAAAATAAACATCATCAGTATTAGTCTTTCCATCAAGAGTAATAGATTCTATACCTTTAATCAAACAAGGTGCATTGTTCCCAAATCTAACAATTCCTCCATCATATTCATTCAACTTTATGAAATTTTTCATGTCTCCAGTCATATGATGTGAACAACCACTGTCTATAATCCAATCAGCTTTCTTTTAAACTTGAGAAACTAAGGCTTTTCCTTCCTTAACATCAATTTCAGGATTTTCTTCTTTAATTGCTACAAATCATGTGTCATCATTATTTTTAGTATCACTTTCACTTAAAGTTCTTTCTATACTAGCTTCAAGATCTTCATCATTAGCATAATAACATTCCTTAGATCTTCTAGGTTTGAAATTGCTTTTGTACTTTTTAACTCTCTTAGGACATTTAGATGCAAAATGACCATATTTTTGACAAGTCCAACATTTAAATATTTTCTTACCGTCTGGTTCTCTTTTCACAAGCAAGGCAATACCTTCTTCAATCTTCTTGTCTTCTTCATTTTTAGATCTGCTACTACCAGCATAATCTCCACTCACACTGATGCTTCTTGACAAAGTAGGGCGAACACTAAGAGTACTGAATGCTGTCTCCATTCTAGGTAAGTCTCCTGATAATCTCAGGTTCATTTTTGTTGCTTCCAATCTTCCAAGAAGAGTCTCTCTTGTAAATTTTGTTTTACAAGGTATCACTTGTTCAATCATTTGTGTTGTCTGCCTAAATACAGGAGTTCATGTCCTCAGAATTTTCCTTATCGCTTCATTCTCCGTCTTTGTTCCTGTATACTAATAAAAGTATCTTCATAGAATTAGGGTTAATCATCAACAATAGGTGAAATAATAACTAAATACAACCATAATTGAGCAACTATTAACAAAATCAATGACTAATTGAGCATCCTATGGCTCTCTAACTAAGATGTTAATGAGTGAGCTCTCAGCAAGCTCTCACTAATGACAGTCCTAGTATGAGAATGATAAAGATAAACAATGATGCTAAAGCTAACAATTATCAAGATGAATGCTAAAATTGCTCTTAAATGCTTTTCTAAACTCAAATTGCAAGAGGTTTGATCCAATTCTCAGATATGTGGTTGATGAATTATGAAGGATTTTGGCCTCCCTTTTGTAGATTTTCCTATGGTAGGGGGTGTAGTTGTGTTTAATCATGGTTGAGTTGGGGTTAAGTCTTTGGTTCCACCCTTTGAAGACAAAGCAAAGTTTGTGTCCTCAAAGCTTAGGACAAGTAGACAAGATGGATGGTTAAGATTCCTTTTCACTTTGAGTGAATGAGATTCAATTTGGCTTAATCCATGTGAATGCCTTTCCTCAAATCTTATTGGTTGATTGATTTTCTCTCCTTTTGGTTTGTTGAGAGTAATTGATTTTTATTAATTGATTTAATTGATTTATTTTAGCCATGTACCCCTTGAATGGGTTGAATTTAATTTAATCCAAGACTATACAATTAATTGAATTAATTATATTTTGATTTAATTGCACTTGATTAAAATGATCTCGATTTTGATTGATCTCGAATTAGGACTTGATTTTAATTTTGATTGGTAATTGTGAATTGTGATTCAATTGATTCAATCATTTCCTTGATTTGCTTTGATTTGACTTGATTTACTTTGAATTATTGTTAAATTGTCTTTTGTCCATTTTTAGGTGATTACAAATGCCCCTCTTTGAGTTGACATGTGAAGCATGTCGATTCAAAGAATACTCTGATCTTGCTTGATAATAGGTCTTGATTCATTGATGGTCGATCTTTGATGTTCATTCTTAATGTCTTTTGATGGTTGATCCTCTTATTATCGATATGAAATTGCTACAGGTAATGATTGATATGAAACTCTCTTGATTTGATGTGGTTCTGATGATCGTTCTCAATATGATGATTTGATTTGTTGATTGATATGAAACTTTCTTGATGATCTGATATGATGCTCCTTTCATTTGATTATGAAAATTTTCTGATAAAAAGCTTTCAATTTGATTTGATGATCGGTCTTTGATTTCCATTGATGTTACTAATAATGTTGATCTGATTATCTGATGGCATACCCCCTCAAAAATGAAACATATTGTTGTCTTCAATAGATAGGTTTAAATGATTGATTGATATGTTTTCATTTTTTAAAAACCTTTTACAATATGCCACACTTCTCAATTTGCCCCAGTTAATGCAATAGATTAATATATGTCAAAGTCAATTCTTACCTCAAAATTAGGTCGATTTAGCTTAAATAGGTTAAAAAACCTAGATTTACTATCCATTTTTACTTTTCTCTTCTGTGATTTTGCTCTGGTTCTCTTCTTCTTTCTGAGATGGTTGTGCCTATTCGAGAGCATCGATTCAAGTGGTGTCAAAGATACGCGAGGCCACTTGACTATGGACCTCTGGTAAGTAGTTTTTGAGCCTCGATATTGCATTTATTGCTCATTAGTTAGCATTTATTGAATTTTCCATTTCCATCGCTACTTTGAAATAGTTAAGTCACGCTTATGAAAATTTCAATGTCACCTAACACTGTTAAGTGTCGCATCTGCGATTTCTAATGTCGCTCAAGAGTATTTTAATGTCCCTTATAGAATTTTCATTGTCACCTATGGTTAAATGGTTCACATGTAGACTTGGGTTTTAAAAACCAGATTTCATAACTTTTTACACCTATGAAACCCTACCATTTGGATGTTGCTTAGGAAGGTTTTACTGTCACTTAGGTTAATTCAATGTCTCCTGTGAAAACTTTGTCACCTGAGACAAAAGTAATGTCACCTGACAAGAATTGTGTCGCTTAAGGAAATGTTGTCTGCGATGAATAAAATCATGCCTGCAACATTTTTCTCAAATTTTTCACTTGTACTTGACTTTTTCTATTTTTCTGTTTTGAAATATTTAGTACGTCAAGATGACTGATTTGAATGATATGATTAGGTCAGTTATGTTTTGACTAAACAATCAATTAGGATATCAGTATAGTAATACCAACGAAGTTAATTTGTCAATCTGTTATGATAGGGTGATGGTCTAATATTTTACTCTCAAGATCTAGAGAGATAAAACAAAGATTTTCCTTCCTCAAGATATAGAGTTAGGAGTTTTGATGCACTCATGATGAGAAAATGGATTTTAGAATAACTTGATCAACTTTAGATGTTCCTTGATATAATATGTTGATATGATTCTTTTGTTCTTTTCCAAATAGGCTGACTTCCCTGTATTATATATCCATTCAGTTCCATCATGGGTTATTGACCTTGGGTAGACATTGACTGATGTCGAGTTTCATGTTATAGAGCTTTGTGGTTTGAGCTTCCTTCTTGATCTTCCCTGGTTCCAGCTGAACCATGGGTTATTGATAGCTGTGGTCGAGCATTGGCACTCTGACCACAATACTTTCCATCTTCCACATGGTGAGATGATGATCACACCTGAGGACATGTATCATTTGCTATGGATTCCCTATCGAGGAGAGATTGTTTATTATGATTCTATGTATGATTCTACTGTCTGCCGACAAGTGTTCAGGGACAATTTCATTGATGATGATATGATCACATGGCCATAGTTTGCATCTTTCTCTACTTTGCTTGTAGTTCTAGGTGCATTGATTGGTGGTCTACTTCTTCCTGACCGATGAGGTCACAGTTTTTCCATTGGTTGGGGTAGGATTCTAGAGGATTTACTAGCACAACCTCAAAATTTTGATTGGGGTTCTTTCATACTAGCATAGTTATATCAAGATCTCCATGAGGTGGTGTACAGAGAGAGTTCTTCTTTATCTATCAGTGCTATTATTCTCCAGTTATGGATTTGGGAGCATCTTCCTATTACCAGGCCTATTTCTGATAGGAGACAGCCGCATGGACATCCCTATGCTTTTCTATATATGGGTATGCTGATTCAACATCATTTAGGTCATCTAGATTATTGGAGATGTCAGATAGATGATCTTGATCAGGTTACATAATGTCCCTACCTTGATTGTGATCTCTGGTGGGAGGATGATGATGAGTTGCCATATATGTTTACTCCTTCTTGGATGATTGGCCGATTTGATACTTTTATTGAGCAGTTTTTTTTTGGTTGAGTTTCTAGACAGTATGGTGGGATATAGGATATGCCTCTGGGAAATGCATTATATGCACAAGTTCAGGCTGAGAGATCTTTATGGGGCCCTTGTATTGATTATCAATTTATCATGGCTCAGATTGTTGGTATGCCTTTCTATAGATGGGAGATGTTGACAGGTATGTCTGATGCAAGGATGTCCCATGAGTCTCAAGACTAGTGGTCTCAAAATAGGTTTATTCATTTCACAGATCCAGTGGAGCCTATTCCAGCTTGACATGGTGGTGGTGGTGGTGGTGATGATGGGCATGGTGGTGGTAGACATCAGAGGCATAAAGGACGTAGAGATCCTCCAATTTTTGCAGGTAGAGGATGGGTGAGGGATGGACATGGTCGAGATAGAGCCAGAGATAGGTAGGTTGATGCAGTCTAGGTAGTTCATCCTAGAGTAGCAGTTAGACAAGATAGAGTTCATCGACAACAAAGAGCTTAGAGACAGGCTCATGTTGAGGCTGCTAGACAGGTTCCTGGGGGTTTAGATCCTTTGCTATAGTTACAGAGAGTTTCCCTGGCACAATAGGATGATGATGCTCAGTAGGTTCAGGGTCAGTAAGTTCTAGCACAATAGATACCTCCACCAGTTTAGCAGCCCCAGGATCATGGGCAGGATCCACAAGATGCTCCCACTATTAGTTCTTTAGCCCAAGATATGGAGTCTATGAGGACAGATATGTCTATTGTTGTGGGGCGTTTAGATTAGGTTGCTGCCTTGATGTAGTAGTTTATTTCAGTAGTGGTTGTTTAGAGACCAAGCAGAGAAAGCACTTCTCAGGCTCCTCCTCCACAGGATGATAGAGATCCAAGTAGTTTTGGTGGTGTGGGATCGTGATTGATTGATGATAGATTCATTTATCATTGATTTCCTCTGTTGCACATTTCCTATTTTTTGATTGGTCAAAAGTTTTGATGTACCACTTTCATGATATTGTATCTAGATATACTTTGATGTACTAGATCCTTTGAGAAACATTATTTTGATGATATATGATGATCTATTCCTTTGTCTTTATTGATGAGTTGATTTATGAGATTATCTTTATATGCAGCTATATGATGTTTATGATGCATTTACGTTTGATTATGTGATGGATGCAATGTGTCTTATTTTTATGATATAGATAGATGAATGGATTTATTTATGAATATTATGAGATGTTTTCTATTTTTTAATGTATGGATGCAAATTATTTTATGGTCATATGGATATGGATGATCCTATGTTTTTGTATGTTCAAATGTATGCAATTCTATCCATAACTAAATGTATGCAAATGATGTATGAGTAATGATACTTTTTCTATTTATTTATGTATAATGACTAATGATTAATGCTATGCCTGAATGCAAAAGATAATCTCATTTTCATTGTTTTGAATCTAGAATTGTGATGTTTGCATTGAACCCTCCCATTTCATTTTTCCCCTTGCAATTTAAGCTAAGAAAGGAAAAAAATATATATACAATGCACTTAATCTAACATGTATGTAGCTAACTGTCATTATTCAAGATTTAGAGTTTATAATCATCATTGAGCGCTTTTGGAATCCCATTTTTTAGTACAATCATCACTAGTTCAACTATGATGATATGAATACTTTTGCCTTTTTCCTTTCTTTCCCATCGGTCTCTTCGATACGACTATCACTGATTGAAGCCAATCATGAGAGTGCGAATACCAATTTTGTCAGTTCTATGTTGCAAGTGGATGTTGGTATTATGATGTTGAAGATCAAAATAGCCAAGGTATCCGTTTGTGTAAACAAGAAGAAATCTCCATTTTATCCTATGTACAAGTCCTCAATGATTCTTTGATGATCACGTTCTTAGACAAATAATACATGATTTAAAACTTTGATTTTAAGACAGTCATTCAGAAATCAAGAAAAAAATCATCATTTCATCATAGCTTGTCTAGTCTAAAACTCTCATCAATTCGCTAGAAAGGAATGATTTCATCAATTGAGTCAACACTTAGAAAAAAATTTGCCATGTTTTTCAAATCCATAGTTCAAGTGTAGTTCCATCCATTTCATACTTTTAATCCTGATAAAGAGTAAGGTCATTTAAGTTCTTGGATCAAATTTTCATTTTATGCTCACATTGGATTGGGACGTAGATTTGATTAAGTGTTCCTCTTTCAAGTGTGATGAATTGATTCTCTGATTGAATAAACCTTGTTGATGAATCCTTGCTCCTTGAGAATAGATTGCCCCTAGTTTGATATTGATTTCATTTATGGGACTTAGGACAATTTTTTGATTAGGGGACCAAAATCTTAAGGTACTTGCAAATGCAACTGTGGGGTTTTATTATGCAATATATACAAATGTTGGTGAATGCAATATTAACAAGGTGACCTTCTAAATATGCAACTGAATTGGACTTTCAATGGTGCCTGTTTACCAAGTTTTCACCGATTGAATGGATCAAGCTCTTTTTTCTATTTTTAAAGCTTTTCTCTTTTTTTTCTACCAAGGTGCCTATTTGCTAGGTTTTCACCAAGGCACTTTTCTTCTTTTTCAATTTTTTTTGTATTTTTCTCTTTTTTCAATTTTTTTTCATATTATCAAGGCGCCTATTTGCTAGGTTTTTACCAAGACAACATATTTTTGAGGATCATATTTGAATGTTTTTCCTTTCTTCATGCTCAATTTTCCACTATTTTTGATCTTTTGTGGTTTTTCAAATGTTTTTGATATTTTAAGCTTTTCCAATGTTTTTAGTATTTTCAAGATCTCTTTTGAATTATGTACAATAAATATGATGCTCTCCATCTGATACTCTTTATACTCTTCATCTACCTCATGTATAGAACCTCTTGAGATGTATGCTATTTATGGGTTCTTGTAGCTCTTCACCATCACAATCTGATAACTTGTATGTGCCGGTCCCAAAATCTTCAACAATGAGAAATGGTCCTAACCAGTTTGCTTCCCACTTTCCTTTTTTCTCTCTTTCTACTTGGTTCTTGGGATTTTCACGCAACACTAGGTCACCTATTTGGAATGTCCTTGGCTTGATGTGTTTATTGTAAGATCTTGACATTCTATTTTGGTACACCTTTAAGTGATCAAAGGCTTCTTTTTATTTTTCATCCAAGAGTTCTAGTTCTTGTAGCCTAGCAACCCTATAGTCTTCCTCATTTATCAATCAATGCATAGATATCCTCAAGGATGGAAGTTCTACCTCCAAAGGAAAAACTAATTCTATTCCAAAGACTAAGGAGAAGGGTGTAGCCCCTATTGGTGTCCTTATGCTTGTTTTATAAGCCCACAAGGTTGGGTTTATCTTGATATGCCAATCTCTACCAGAATTATCCACCATTCTCTTCATGATTTTCAATATATTTTTGTTTGTTGTTTCGGCTTGTCCATTACCTTGAGGGTAATAGATTGAAGATGAATGATGTATCATGTGAAATTTGGTGCACAATTCCGTTATGTCCTTGTTCTTGAAATGCCTTACATTATCCATTATGATGGCATGAGGTACACCATATCTACAAATTAAATGATTTAGGATAAACAAGGATATTTGTTTTCCTATTGAAGTTGATAGGGGTACAACTTCCACCCACTTAGTAAAGTATTCCGTGGCCGTTATGATGAATTTATGCCCATTCAAAGATGGTGGATGAATCATTCCTATTAAATCTAGACCCCACTAATAGAATGGCCAAGGTTTTGTAATTGGATGAAGTTCTTGTGTCAGCGCATGTATCAAATTTCCATGGAATTGACACTTCTTACAAGTTTTTGCAAAGTTACAAGAATCTTTTTCCATGGTAGGCCAAAAATATCCTATCCTAAGAAGTTTCTTAGCTAAAGATAATCCGTTTGAGTGTGATCCACAAATTCCTTTGTGAATTTCTTGTAAGGCTAATTTTGATTCTTCCTCTTCTAAACACCTAAGGAGCATTCTGTCAAGACTTCTCTGATACAATATTTAAAAAATTATAGTATATTTGGCAGCTTGTCTAATGAAGCTTTTCTTTTGGTTTCTAGTTTGATTCATAGGAAGGGTTTGGTCTTTCAAATAGGTGTAAATTGGTCCATACCAAGGTGAGTCGGTTGTAGTAAGTAGGAAAATGGTATAAGGATGGGTTGGGTCATATGCAGGTTGAGTCGCTTCTTCTACCAAGAACTTGTATCTATTGCTCTGATCAGGCATCTGCAAAAGTGATGCTAAGGTTGCCATGGCGTCTACTGCTTTGTTCTTTTCTCTCGGCACTTGTTCAAATGTGATGATTATGAAATAATTCTTGAGATTATCCACCATGATTTTGTAAGGTACTAATTTGTCATCTTTCATCTGATATTCTTCATTGACTTGATTTATGACTAATTGTGAATCTCCATATACCTTTAATTCTATCACTTTCCACTATAATGCCAACTTGATTCCAATAACCAAGGCTTCATATTCTGCTATATTGTTTGTACATGGAAATAACAATTTTTATGACTTAGGAATAGTGGAGCCTTGAGGCATGATTAGAAGTATGCTTGCTCCTAACCCATGGTGAGTGTAGGAACCATCAAAATAAAGCTGCCATGTTTTTGCCTCAACATTCACAATCTCTACATCTGGGAATTCAACTTGTATAGGATGATCATCATGAAGTGGTGCTTCTGCTAATTGGTCTACAATGACTTGTCCTTTAATTTCTTTTCTGTCAACATATTCTATATCAAATTCGCTTAGAATCATCACCCACTTTGCTAATCTTCCATTTAATGCTATTTTTATTAGTAGATACTTCAAAGGGTCAATTTTGGCAATGAGCCTTATCTTGTGGGCTAGCATATAATGGTGTAATTTTTGGGAAGCAAAAACTACAGCCAAGCATACCCTTTCCATGAAGGTATAGTTCAGCTCATATTTGACTAAGGTTCTACTAATGTAGTAGATTGCTTTCTCTTTTCCATTTTCATCCTCTTGTGCTAGAAGTGCCCCCAATGAATTGTCTGTTGCTGAAATATACAAGATTAAGGGCTTGCCTCTGATAGGTGGCATCAATATTGGCATATTCATGAGGTATTTCTTTAGTAGATTGAAAGCTTCTTCACATTTTTCATCCCACTTGAAGATTGTGTCTTTATGCAAAAGTTGGGTGAAATTATGGCATTTTTCTACCAATTGAGAGATGAATCTCCTAATGGATTGTATCCTTCCTCATAAAGATCTCATCTAACTAATGATTTTAGGTGCTTCCATTTCCATTATGGCCTTCACTTTAGTGGGATCAACCTCTATCCCTTTGGCAGATATAATGTAACCTAGAAGTTTGCCAGATTGAACTCCAAAAGCTCATTTCTTAGGGTTAAGCCTTACTTTGAACTCCTCTAACCTTTCAAAAAAAATTTCCAAGATAGGTAGATGTTCTTTTCTTGAATGTGACTTAGCTAGTATGTCTTCCACATAATCCTCCATGAACTTATGCATCATATCATGGAATATTGTAGTCATTTCTCTTTGATAGGTTGCTCTGGCATTTTTCAAGCCAAAAGGCATAACATTCCAACAAAATGTACCCCATGCACATGTAAAGGAATTTTTATCTTGGTCTTCAAGTTCTATCTTGATCTTATTATAGCCACTAAATCCATCCATGAGTGAAAACATGGAGTGTCCCGCTGTTAGGTCTACAATGGCATCAATGCTCGGAAGTGGGAAATTGACTTTAGGACATGCCAAGTTTAAGTCCCTAAAATCTATGTAGATTCTAATTGACTTATCCACTTTTGATATTGGCACTATATTGGAGATCCATTGTGCATAATCAATGGCTCTTATAAACCCCACCTTTAATAGATTATCTAACTCCACTTTGACAAGTAGGGCTATATGAGGGTGCATTTTCCTTAGTTTTTGCTTGACCGATTTGGCTCCTTCCTTTATATTGAGATGATGCATTATCAAATTTGGGTCTAACCCTGGCATATCATCATAAGACCACACAAAGTTAACTTTCTTTTCCTTAAAGAACTTGATGAAATCTATTCTTTCTTCACTTGATAGGGATGATGCTAAGTGGATGATCTTTGGCTCTGTTTCTGATCCAATGTTTATCTTTTCTATTTGCTCAATTAGAATTGGAGACCTTTCTTCATAGTGATCTGGTGGAACATCCAAACTCCCTTCTATAGGTGCCTCAATTGGGTTTTCACCTTTAGAAACATCCTTTATTTCTTTTTTTCTTTCTTTTGGATCTAATGTTGCCACAAAGTGGTTTTCAACACTCGATTCTTTTCCTTTTCTATTTTTTTTTATTTTTTCATTTTTTCTCATATTAAGAGTTTGAATGCTCCCTTTGATCATTTCTTCCTAATATTCCTTGGTAAAAGAAGGTTCAACCGCGTTGAGGTATTGGCATAGTTTGTTGTCATTCAAGAAAGTTCGCAAGGTATCAGGTTCAATGGTATCCCATTCAATTAGGTCTGGCCGAATGAGAGTTAAAGGGTCAACACTTGGATTTGTCTCAATTGGGTTTAAAGTGTATATCTCATTGTTGGAGGGTTCATACATTATATCTTGAAGATCTCAGACATGGGCTTCCTCTAAATGCTCTAAAGAAGAAGGACCAAAATCCTCCTCACTAGACTCCACTATGGTTTCTATTGGATAAAACTCGTGTGGATTAAACCTAGCGTTTGATTCTTCCATAGTAGGTCTCCATGAGGGAACATATGGCTCACCTACCCATTGATTTATTTTGATTTCTATGCTTGGCACATCACTTGGACCCTCTTGACTAGAACTAGATGCTTGATTCGAAGTTGATTCCGCCATTAGTCCTTTATTTTTGGTAGAAGCATAGGTATGAATGACATCAATACCCTTGTCTTGGCATGACTCATCTGATAGGGTCTCCCATTCCCATTCATTAGAATCCTCATCACTATGAGATTCTAATTGTAGTATTTGATCATATACTTTGGGATAATGTTTTTGTGTATATCCTTCTTCAAGATATCCTAAACCTATTTTCTCCTTGGAATCTCGCCATGTGGATTCTAGGGGTTAAATTAGCCCTTCATTTCTTGTGCCTAAAGGTCCTTGACCTTTGTACCCCATCTTTTGCATGATTGCAAAACCTTTACCATATTGATGAGTAGGGATGGTTATATTTTGAATGTGCTTGACGTGAGCACTTGATTCTTCATCCTTGTATAACCAATTCAAAATTTCATTATCCTCTTCACTCATGGTGGATGAGGTACTTGCCCTTACAAAGTTTTCATTATATTTATGAGGTAGACTTGGAGGTTTTCCAAAGGACTTTGGTGATAAGGGTAGGTCCATCCTGGATAAGGAGTATTCACCCACTCCTTGTTTAATTTTACATTGCTTATCAAATTTTTTCATCATTTTATCCATCTTTTGATAATGGGATTCTTTAGTATATCTTTGGAAAACTTTGATAGAGTCTTCTTTTGCTTCTTCCATAATATCATCCTCATTAACCTTCTCTTTTCCTTTAGTCAATGTAGTTTGGTTAATGAGTTTTGGAGTTTCTTTAACAACAATTTCTTCTTCCATCTTTTCTTTTCCTTTTAGCAAAGGGATGTCTTTAGAACTTTGGCCTTGTTCCATTTGATTGGGTATAGACCCTTCAGCATTGTGTGGAACCAATGAGTCATTTATAGGCTTGAATTTATTACAATATTGGAAGGGATTGAGGTCTCCACTTACCATTATTTCTTTCCCTTGATATGGGAATTTTAGGCATTGATGATAAGTTGAAGGAACAACCTACATTTTGTGGATCCATGGCCTTCCTAACAAAATATTATAAGTCAATTTTAAGTCCAATACTTGGCATATGGTCTCTTTTTGCATAGGACCAACTCTTATGGGCAAGACTATGACTCCTCTTGATGCTCTTCCTTCATCATCATAGGCTTTTATGGTTATCTTTTTCTTTGGGTCAATAGCCTCCTCAGAAAATCCTAAGGCTTTTACCAAGCTAAGGGTACAACTATTTAGGCCAGCACCTCCATCTATAAGGACTCTTTTCACCCTATGCTTGTGGATCAACACTTCTATGTGTAAGGGCAGATTTTGGGGATGATTAAGAGACATGTCATCTTGTTTGGAGAATGATAGGCAATGAGGTGCAATTAAATGCCCCACCATGTTTTGGAACTTGTCTACCTCCAAATTTAGAGGCACATTTGTTTCCAACAAGGCTTTTTCCAAGATATCCTTATGGATTTGTGATAGTTTGAGCAGCTCAAGAATAGATATCTGAGTGGGAGTTCTTTGCAATCGGTCAACCAAGTTGTATTGTTTTGATGATGATGTGGAAGCTTGGTTTGACACCACAATTTTTGGAGCATTATTAGGTATAACAATTTTTGAGGCTTGCCCCCTAGTGATCACATTTGTTGATGCTTCTCTTGATTTGCCTTTTATTATAACAACATTTACACTTTGATCTTCTTCACTTATGGTATTTATTGTGTTATCATAAGTGTAGGAAAAGTTCACTTTATCATTACCCTTTTTATGATTTTGATTTGTATTGGATGACTCCCCCTTTTCATGAATCAAAAAGGGGTTCTTGTAGGCTGCATGATCCCCATTATTTTGAGGTCCTTCAATTTGGATGATGTCATTATTAATTAAATCTTGCACTAAGTGCTTCAATTTCATTCACTCATTGGTTGGATGACCTCTTTTTTTATGGTATTCACAATGATGAGATGCATTCCACCAATGAGGTTTGACTTTAGGTTCATAATTTGATATGTCAGGTAGCGTGATAACTTGATTGGCCAACAAGGTTCTTAGTACATTCTCCAAAGGTTCACCCAAGTAGGTGAATTTCATTTTATTGTAGTTGGAGTTTGATTTTGACTTATCCCAAGTCTTATTGTTGGAAGTGTTAGAATTGTTGCTGTTATAATTATTGGGATTATATGGAGCTTTATTTGCTTGATTAACATTGTTTGAAGAATTCACTCCATAGGGTAGAATAAAAGGGGTAGACTTCAAGTTGTGTGACTCCACAACCCCATCATTCACAAGATTTTTATTATTATTTTTGCTCCATGATTTTGATTTATTGTTGTGATTGTTGGACCCTTGATTATTAAAATATTTAGGAACACAATTATTGTTGTTGCTGCTGTTATTGTTGTTGTTGGATTTATTGTCTTTAAATAATTTAATCTCACCTCTTTTGACCAAAACATCTTCAATCTTAACTCCATTTTCAATAATTTTTTCAAATGTTGGAGGACATTGAAGTTGTAATCGATAGTTCATTTCCACAATCAAGTTATTGGCGAAGATCTCCATCTTCTGTTTCTATGGGATACTTTGTGGGTACCTTGCAAAAATGGTCCTCCACCTTTGTAGGAATCCTAAGAAGGACTCCCCATCTTTTTGTTTGGTATCACATAACTTGAGCATCATGATCTCATGCTCAATGTTGTAAGAGTAATGGGTTATGAACTTGGAGGCTAACTCCTCAAAAGATTTTATTCTGGGAGTTAGTTTTGAAAACAACTCCATTGCGGGACCTCCTAAGCTTCTAGGAAAGAGTCTCATTAGATAAGTATCATTGTGCATGAAATCTATGCTTAGGGCACAAAATTCCCTTAAATGGTCATGTGGGTCTATTTTACGCATGTATTTATCATATTTAGGGAAGATGGTATTGAAAGGAAAAGATACCATTGCTAAACTTTTGTCAAAAGGAAAAGGACACAAAGCTTCTATGGAAAAGGCCTTAGGTTCAGCTTCCTTCTTCATGGTATCAAATTGTTCTTGAAAGGCCTTAATCTACCTAGTCATGACATTCATAGGATCATCTTGGTGTTGGTCCTTCTTAAGTTGGTCAATATCAAAGTCATAGGGCAGCTTCACCCCCTTTTATGGTAGGTTTAGGAAGAAGTTCTCCCTATCTTTGTCTATTAATTTTTCCATAACCTCTAGGAAATCATTGTCTTGGTTAGCTTTCTCAACCCTTTCCTCAAGTGTCTCCTTAGGGTTATAGTTGGCATTGTTGATATTGTGATAGGCTAAATTTATATCACCCATCTCTTCAATTCTTGGTTCAAATAGGTTCATGAAAATTTCTTCTTGATTAGGATATTTGAACACACTTTGGTACTCCACTTCTTGCCTTGGGTTTGCAAAGATAGTGTTATCTCCTAGTAATGATCCCCTATATGTTTTTGACCATGTGGAAACCAGCATCCAACAAGGGTTTGCTTTGGAATTGATCCTTGATATGAGAGTTGTTGATTTTATTATTGATGAGATTTAAAAATATAAGATGTTTTTCAATGGATATCTCTCACTTGTTTATGTATTTCAAACACAACAACCACACATTCACTTGTATCTTTTACCCACTTAAACACAAAATTTTTGATTTGTAGAATGTTGTCACGGGTTTTTCACAAGAAAAAACTTCAAGCACCTACCTAGCACAAGATTTGGTTCATAAACATGGCTCTAGAAGGTGGTCTTTGCTACTTTATCAAGGTTTTAGTATATATTCTGTTCAAATAAACTTCAATCTCTCATCCTCCAAGTATGTTAGGAGGCTTCCCACACACACCGAAGTATGATTTTGCGCAATCCATGAGGACTACTAGAGGAAGGTTGAAAAATTAAAATATGTTTGTCATGCACCCCATTAAGGATACATGTGTTTCATTTTAGAGTGGGTTGGATTCCCATGGAAAAAGTGAGCGTATCCCACTTTGGGTTGTCCCTCTCACTAGCCTCGTTAAGTCAAACTTGGGAGGCGAGCCCACTATTGCTCTAGCATATATATGAAAAACAAGAAATGAACTTAGGCTGACAAGTTTGGGAGTTTGTTTCACTCAAAGAGTGAAGAGCATATCCCTATTGTCTTTCTTTGTTCCACACACTTAGACACGTGTTTGTTCTTTCCCAATCTCTTGACAAGGAGATTCTAAAAATTGAAGTGTGTAATTCATTTCCTATTTTATCTCAAGCTTATATCAAAAGAATGCCACAATTTAATCAAGTGCAAGCTTGAATAGAGAAATACCTTTCCTTGTAGCTAGCCTAAGCTAGGGGCATTTTTAAGAGATTTCATTGTTTTCATCTCACCTTGGCAATAGCTCCTTCCAAGTGTATTTGTCCTCCAACAAGTTAGTCAATAGTAACAATCACAATGAGGGGAAACCAAAATCAAATTTGACAAAGAAAAGATTTATGTAATGAATTTTAGTACTTTAATTGCAAATTTTCAAACAAAAATTTGAACTAAGGACTAAAGATCCAATTAAGAGAGATAAATTTCTTTTTGTAAGCTTCAATCACAACAAGGTATTTCTGATATACCTAATTGTCTTCCTCTTGTGTTGACTCAAGAACGACCTTGATATGTGCTATGTTTTCCTTCTTTATCTTCTTAGCTAGTGCCTTCCCTTCTTGATTAAACCTGCTTGCTGGCTTCTGAACTTTTTGATGCCTATTCATTTAGAGTCAAAATGTACAAACAAAGAGTTAGATAAATGAATTTATCAATCTAAGAGCAAATTATGACAAAAAACTAAAAGTGACATTGTCCAGCAAATACACAATATTAAATTATTTACAGGCATAACTTTACTGTTAGCAGGCAACACTTAAAAGTGTAACAGGCGACACAGAAAGTTAAACAAGCGTAAACAATTTACTACTAAGCGCAAAGAATATTTAAAGTTTCATAAATGGATTAAATCAAATCGACACTTTAAGAATAATAAGCGTAAGAAAATGATACTAGGCGTGACTTGTTGTCTAAATTGCTTTGCAAAGCTTGGTCATAGGTGACAACAGATTATCAATAGGTGACACTTCTCAACTTGCAGGCATGACTTACTCAGGCAAAGGCAATATATCTTTATCGCATAGGTGTGATTGTTTCGATTATAGGTGAAAACAAAGAATTTAAGACAGACTAGCAATTATCGACCAGGTGCAAATGTTTAGTAAATAAGCATCGATACAAAGTTGGTAGGTGTCATCCAAATGATTACAGGCATGACTAAATTGACTGTAGGCATGATTTGACCTATTTCCTACAAAAATTCCACAAAAAATAGAAAATACAAGCATACAAAAGATGATCCAAATGATAAAATTGATAAAATGAGGCTTACTGCCCCACGGTGGGTGCCATTTTGTATACTAATAAAAGTATCTTCATAGAATTAGGGTTAATCATCAACAATAAGTGAAATAATAACTAAATGCAACCACAATTGAGCAACTATTTAACAAAATCAATGACTAATTGAGCATCCTATGGCTCTCTAACTAAGATGTTAATGAGTGAGCTCTCAGCAAGCTCTCACTAATGACAGTCCTAGTATGAGAATAATAAAGATAAACAATGATGCTAAAGCTAACAATTATCAAGATGAATGCTAAAATTGCTCTTAAATGCTTTTCTAAACTAAAATTACAAGAGGTTTGATGCAATTCTTAGATAGGTGGTTGATGAATTATGAAGGATTTTGGCCTCCCTTTTATAGATTTTCCAATGGTAGGGGGTGTAGTTCTGTTTAATCATGGTTGAGTTGGAGTTAAGTCTTTGGTTCCACCCTTTGAAGACAAAACAAGAATAATATTTGCATTACTCAATAGAATAATATGTTACCTCTTCTCTAACTGTGCCAAATCACACTCACTATTACATCAGATCTCAATTTCAGATCTCTGTACTTCACATGTCTTCCTTCACAAATTCGCTTTCATACTTAGCTCTTTTCTTCGCTTCATGCATATAGCATCACACACAATCACTACTTCCACATCACAACTACATACCACTACATCATAATAAGGAAATACATTCCTTCCTTAATACCACACTCAAATAATTACAAGTGAGTCGGCATACAATTACAAAATAAAAGTTTCCACGCGCTACACCAAAATTACACAAAACTGTCAGCTTCCAAATACAATAAATCTTCACTCATGTGACCTCAAACTCTGTGCTATCATCCATGTCACTATCAATGTGTCTTCAACCTCCCTTTAACTGTGCAAAACCAGATTCCATCCTAATTAGGAGATATAATCCGATTTCCATAGACCACTACTCAGGAACACTGCCTGAATACTGCTTCCACCAAAATGATCATAACTTCCATGAATCAATGAATTACTATCTATGCTCTTAACCATATACATATGACATATCAAAGAGTATAACCTCAAAATCGCATAGCTCCAACTACAATAACCTAGGTGTGCTAATCCAAACTCTATTTTCTTCTCTGCAAGTCTTCGGTAAATCATTGTATTGACATCAATGACAATCATAGTCATGAATGCAACAACAACTACTATAGAATGTCTACCAAACACTTTTAGCATTCATTCCTAACAAGTCTTTGAATGTTGCATAGGATAGAAACAATTTTATGGCTTCCAATCTACTTACAAGGGAAAATGTATCATAATAATCAATTCCTTCTCTCTGCGCATATCCTTTGCATACTAGTCTTGCTTTATTTCTTACTATAGTTCCATCTTCATTCATCTTGTTTCTTAATATCTGCTTGGTTCCAATCACATTCTTGTCACTAGGCTCAGGGACTCTTTCCCATGTATCATTCTAAACTATCTGATCTAATTCTTCTTTCATTGCTTCATGCCAATCTGAATCATTACATGCATCTTCAACACTTAAAGGTTCAATTTGTGAAAGTAAACATACCGCTTTATTGACTATCTTTTCTTTTGCTCTTGTCATGACTTTGTTGTTCTCATCTCTAGTGATATCTTCTTTTGAATGGTATCTAGATGTGAATTTTAGAACATTAGGTTTGACTCTCTCATCTTTCTTCTGTGATTCTTCTTCACTTGTTTCAGGTTCATTGAATAATACATCAATGTTGTCAAACATTTCTTCAACAACTACTTCTCTAATGGTAGGTCTATGTTCTTCTTCAATCATAGGTGCATAATCATGATATCTCTCTTGAATCATAAACTTTTCATCAATCTTTACATGTGCACTTTCAATGATCATAGTCAATCTTAAGTTAAAACATCTATAAGATTTTCTTTTAGTGGAGTAACCAAGAAAAATACCTTCATCACTTCTTGCATCAAACTTTCCAATAGCTTCATCTCTCTTGATGTAACACTTGCTTCCAAATATTCTGAAGTATTTTACTGTAGGTACATTCTCAAACTATAGCTCATAAGGTGTCTTGTCTATGCCTGGCCTTAATTGAATTATGTTAATAGTATAGACTACAATATTGACTGCATCTCTCCAATAGGTGTGTGCAACTTTTCCTTCAATCATGATAGTGCACGCTATGTCAAGTATGATCCTATTTCTTCTTTCTACAATTCCATTCTACTGAGGGGTTGTAGGTGCACTTAGCTGTCTATTTATCCCATGTTCTTTGCAATACTCATAAAATCTATTAGAGGTGAATTCTCCTCCTCTATCTGATCTCAAACATTTTATCTTTAATCCATACTAATTTTTAACTTTAGCTTTGAATATCTTGAGCTTCTCAAATTCTTTAGATTTATCTTTTAAGAATGCAACCCACATCATTCAAGAATAATCATCAACAAACAAAATAAAGTACCTTTCACCATAGTATGATCTTGTTTGAGTTGGTCCACATAAGTCTATATGCACTAGATCCAATTTTTTCTTTGTCAAATTACACTTGCTTCTAAATGAGTTCCACACATGTTTTCCCATCACACATTCCCTACATATTGTATCAACTAGTTTTCTAATACTAGGGAGGTCTCTTGCTGCCTTTACATTGCTTATCTTTACTATATTATCAAAGTTGATGTGACATAGTCTTTTGTGCCATAACCAACTATCATCTACTTTAGCAACAAAACAACTTGCTTCAGAATTAAGCTAAAAAACCTTACCTTTTGTCTTTGAACTTGATGCAATCATTACTCTTTCTTTGTTATTAATGGTGCACTTATTATCTTTGAATTCCAACTGATATCCTTTGTCAAGAAACTGTCCAACACTTAGTAGGTTATGCTACAAACCATCAACATATAGAACATCATCAATGTTATTCTTTCCATCCAAGGTGATGGCTCCTATACCTATGATAGGTTTAGGATTGTTGTCTTCAAATATAACCATGCCACCTTTGTACTTATCCAAATGTACAAATCTATATTTGTCTCCTGTCATGTGATGTGAACATATATTGTCAATGATCCAGTATGTTCTGATGTCAACTTGTGAAATTAATGCTAGCTCTTATGCTTTCTTTTCATCTTCAATATCCATCTCATCAAACATTTTCTCCATATCTTCAATAGCAATGAATCCAATTTCATCTTCTACTGAATCTATTGGAGTTGATGAAAAACAACCCACAGCTCCCAAGAACACCTGCACATAAACACCTGTCAAAGAAAGAGAGAGAAGCAAACATCTATGGAGACCTGAACGTATGGATCCATGAGAGAGGAGAAATCCTTGATGTGCAAAAACAAAAGTTTCAAATTAATAATGAAATGTCATAAAAGGTTACAAAACAAGAGGAGATCAATCCTTATAAAATGAGATTTGAAAATCTAAAAAGTTAAAACCTAGGTTGCACAATAATAATTAATAAAGCTATTAATTATTATATGCCTAAAGTTTAGCTTAAGTAGAAAGAGGTAATAAGTGACTTAATAATTAAATAAATATGATTCAATTAATAAGAAAACACTTTATTACTCTAACACCACCCCTTAAGATGAACTT
>BSBK01013949.1:0-17500 GCA_027943335.1 Chamaecyparis obtusa | reverse complement strand
TGATCCTTGTTAGATGATCTTTCAACACTGCTAGGAGTTGATCTTTACAATGCATAAAATATAGTGACCTGGTCAAGGGTCGGACCCTATTAGGAGTCTTTTACAAATAACCTTGTTAAAGGTGAGGACACACTATCTAGGAGCACACTACTCAAATGGTGAAGGCTCCAACCTTCTACATAACAGATACACACTATATCCGGATCTTGGTGAGCTGGGAAGTAGACCTGTTGTCTTGATCAGTTCCAATGAATAGCATATACTCTCTGCTTCTTCACATAGATCTTCAACTAATTATTTACTATCTCAGTACATTCGCATCTTCTGCTCTTCTCTCTCAATCACACTTAGTGATCACAACTGACCGGCTATAAGTATCCTTCTCCAAATGATATAATCAAGTTAGCCTATTAGAACCTTCTTGAAATCATAATAGAGAAACAATATAACTCTTCAAAAACATTTGCAATGGCTAAACTAAGCAATAAACACAAAAAGGACTGCGCAACTCAATATAAGTAGATGCATCGCTTCACATTGTTGGCTCCACCAAATTAACTAAAACTTTACTTACAAGCTAAAATATGTTATGCATTCTTAACCAAACATTCTTAACTCATCACCAAACATGAAACCAAACACGCATATCAAAATGATAGGCGCAAATGCTGAAACAATATAAACAATGTCAGCTCCATCAAATAAACTCCAAAAACTATAACTGGCAAATAGAAACATCATAACTTAACTTTTACTACATAAATAACTTTGTGTCCATGGACATTGCTTCAAAAACATGTCTACAAAATAACTATAAATGTGCAAGGCTCCAACATAACCATACTGAGAATCGCATACAAAACTTTGCTTGCAACACTATTAGGAACACTACTATTACAAACAACTACACAACTGTTTGTAGTCAGAATCAACCTTTGCATCTATGATATCATGCTGATAACATATCCATACAATATATGGTCAAGGCTCTCTACATAGAACTAAAATGCATGTTGCTTACCATATGTTGTCATCAATGACAAACATACAGTCAGCACTGGCTTGCTTGCAAATCTCCAACAGTGATATGTACCAAGCTGAAACTAAATAGTAGTATTGACTGAGTACATGATAACTAAGTCGACATAAGAAGGATGAGAAAACTTTATACACCTACTCAATAGATGGATCATTTAATGAAGCCCTAATATGACTATTTGAAATCAATAAAGCCAAATTCTACCATTTATTCTCATTTCACCAGCGATTTGAGAACTTGCAAAGTGATTTCAAGGTGATTAACCAGAGCTATTTGTGCTAAGTGAAATTTGCAAAGATCTTTACAACGTGTCATCGAAAAACATCAAAAGGACTGTTTAACAAGGTATTATCGAGTAACTCAAATTCATAATTTGAACTCTAGATTTTAGAGATATGGCATCTACTTCATCTGTTGCAGCCAAGAAGCAAGGAAAAGCAGTGTTAAATGTTTAACTTTTAAGGAATGATGCGTATAAACCACAAAAATTTCAAGCCGTTCTAGAAAGTGCAGTGAAGAGAGATCTCATTAGTGCCCTATCATCTATTCCATTGAAGGTATTAATGATCAATGATGTGCACTCATGCTACATGTGTAAAATTGGAGAAATAGGAGATTATGAGCTAAGTGAGGCATATGAAAAGTTATGCAACAATGGAGTGTTGAAGGATGAACATCAAAAAATTACCAAGAGAGGGTTAGTGCGTGCCCTTGATTTCCTGTGAAAATTTAAAATTGAATAGATCAAAACTATTAAGAAGAGTTTATGATATGAAAATATGGCTAGAGGATGGGAATCTCAAGATTACTAAGGATATGATACACCAAGTCACCGGTTACCCTTGTCTAACAGGGAAGAAAACAATAAGATGCAAGAGTAAAGAAATTATACAAACAAACATTTAGGTAGTGTGGAATAAAAGAGGGATGACTATATCCACAATCACTGATCTAGAGATAGATTTTGTAATGAGAGTGATTGCTGACAAATTCTACCAATCTAACAGGTTGGACAATGCTCCCTGTATTGTAGTTGATCAAGCATGTAAGATGGTGAAGAAATATCATACTTATGATCTTACTGAGCTACAATTGACCTAGCTTGCCGAGAACCTTACTTATATCAGAAAAGCCAAGAATTGAATGTGTAAGTTCAGTTCTCTACTCACTTATTTATTCTTCTATGTTCAGAATAGTTTCCCTACCATTGGAGATATTGTATGTAATAAGGACCGACCATTCACCCAACAGATAAATGAGCTTTTTGATAAGCTAGGAGAGAATTTTGAAAGTGTTATGGATAGTTATTTTGTAGAATTCAAAAAGAAAATGAGAAAGAGGAGTAGGATCCATGTATCACTAGTAGAGAAGAACTACAACGACATATATTTCCTACTGTATACCGACTATACATATGCTCAGGCTATTATACAAGAGTATCATGGCTTAGGCCATTACTTTATGAGGTTAATGTAGATGAGACAATAACAACCATAAGCACCTTACTACCCGAGGAAATTGATAGGAAGGCTAAACCTTTTGGGACTTGTGAAAAAGCAAAGTCTAAGATAACTATGGGGTTGAAGTCAGAAACCATGGAGAGGAGGAAGAAACTAGTTAAGAACCTAGAAAAGATGCTAGGAGAAGGAGAAGAGGAAAATGCACCTCTTGAATTAACATAAGGGTTGGGAGAAGATAAGACTAGTGAGTTTGAAGGAAGTGATGAGGAGGAGACTGAAATTCCAAAGAAGGGCAAGAAGGTATCCGTTGCCGAGCCTAGCAAGAGGAAATTATAGAAATAAAATCTCACTCCTCATGCAGTACTAAGACCGAGAACTAGGGAAAGTTCTACTGTCACAGCTACCAAGAAATAGAAAAAGACACCAGCATCAGGAAAAAGGAAACCAGTAAAAACTAAGGTTGTGCCGAGTAATCTTAGGAAGAAACCAAGAAGGAAGTTACTCTTGGAGAAAGATGATGATGATGATGAAGAGACATATACTGATGAGAATACAAATGTGAAAGTATCATCACAAAGATGTCAATTGATCATGGATGAAATATGCCACAATATCAAAAGCATTGTTGGATTAGTAGGCTTCAAACAAATGAAATTTGATAAGCTAAACAATGATGAAAAAGAGAAAGTTGAAGAGGCAATGCTTGAGATGTTGTGTACATTCAAGATGACACCTTTAAAGATGGGGAATCTCATCCCTGGAGAGCTATATAAAAGAATTGATAATAAATGGTAGTATGCCATGATGGTAGAAAAATAGATAAGGGAGAGTAAAGTAGCACATGTCATGCCAAATCTATCCCCAGAATACATAAAGAAATATATGTAGTACAGGAATAGGTTTGTACCCAAGCTCTGGGCCTATTCTATTTTACAACATAAGGTTTAAGATGTTGTTCAGCAAAGCACAAGGTTGTGGAAAATCATTTTTGGACTGATAATTGAGAAGAGTTAACAACTGGGTGAAGGTACATCCAGTCAAGTGGAGTTAGATAATAAGGAAGACATTGATGAGCCTCATAATATAGAGGAAGAGGGAGGACATAAGGAAGAAGTGAGTGAATCACATGATGTGATCACAATTATGGATATCACTGAGGATACCCCAATCAAAGCTAACATATTAACTGAGGAAGAAATTAAGAGTCAAATACTTGCCGAGGTAGCCTCGGATAAGTTTCTACCAAGCACCAATCCCGTATTAATTTAGGTACATGACTATCCAAGGATTGAGAGCACATCAACTATGGACACTACACCTATAAGCTCTCATACAGTCACAGTTGAACCACAAGTCTCACAGAGTACCAGTGCTGATAAATAGGACAAGTTGGCAATCACAACTCAGAATGCACTTGTTGAGGAGGAAAAGAAAGAACAAGTAGAGGAGAGTCTCAAAGATCAATCAGATAAGTCTGCATTAGTAATAACAAGTCCTCATGTGGAGGAAAAGAAGAAGACTGAAGAAGAGACATCGAAGGAAAAACTAGAGCCTAAGGAACAAGAGGCCATAGAAGCTCTAATAAAGTCTCTGAGTGGGAATACACCAAAGAAGAAATCACAGAAGAAAAAGGAGAAATCTCTAGGAATACAGGTTACACTTAATGAAGTTATAGTGATTCCTAAGTGGGACACTGATAACTTAACTAATGAGAAAATGCAAATATTACAAGATCTTTTGAAGAAGAAGAGCAAGCAAGAAGAGTTAAGAAGAGAGCATCAACAAAAACAAGTTTTTCATGAGATTAAAGGTATATTTATAGAAGCATTTGAAATGGATGATGTGAATGACACTGCACCTATCTTGGATCAACTAGTTCAAATTGTTAAAAAGGTGAATAGTAATGATAGCGAGGAAAATGAAAAACTCATGCAGTGGTCTGAGAGAAAGTTTGAGACCAAAGTACTGGAAAAGGTTTCCATTGAAATAGCAAGAAAATAGGTAGAACTTTCTGCCTTAGTGACTAACTTAGAGGAATTTGTGCAAAATGTTCATTCTCTATACAAGAAGTTATGTATTGTAGAAGAGTTCACTAAGGACAATCAAGAGTTGATCGATAAATTGCAATTATATTTGAAGTCCACTGGCCATTCACTGAGCATGGATGCAAGCTCCAGCTCCATTCACTTCACTAGATTACTTCATTCATAGGGAAGATTAGCCGAGTTGATGGCTAATGATGCATGAATAAGAGAAAGGCAAATTTCTATACAAACGATGTTAAAACTTCATCTGGAGGTTATGCAGAAGAAATTAGCAATGACAAAGGAGTTAGTACATAGAGACCCTCATCTCTCTATTGTTGAAAGCTTAGTTGATCTAGCTACCGAGCTAGAAATAAAGACATAGGTTTTGGAGTTTGTCAGGTTAGGATGGGACAATGCATTAGGTATGATAATATAGCTCCATAAACCATTTTTGGATAAATATTTCAATACCCCTACACCCTAGCAACTTCAAGTGACAAAAACAAGGGGGAAATGACATGCCATGACAGGAATAGCAGAAACAAGGGAAATGACATGAGGAAACGACATGAAATAAATAAGGGAAATGAAATTTCACATACAGAGAAAATACAGTGAGAATAATAGAGACATACTATTTTGTAATGTATATATTTAGTTGTATGTCAAAAGAGTCTTATGTATATATATGTAGAATCTTTTTGAAGACCGAGTCAAAGTCTTAGGGGGATTTTTCATATTACTAAGTACTCTTGTTGTAATGAAAATGTCATGACAAATTGTTTTTTCCACTAATGTCAAAGGGGGAGATTGTTGATCCCTAAGATTTGTTGTCCATTAGTGTCTAGCACATAGTTATTTTCTAGGCAATGTTGGTTGATCATCACTGTGACCGAGTCATCATGTTAAGTTCTAGTTATGTCTAGACTTGTATCTTGTACAATTACCGAGCAGTAGTTACTGCTAAGAAAGATAGTGGTCACCGAGTACTTCAGTAATAGTCAAGTAGTTTATGCTGAATTGTATGGAAGTATCAGTGTCGAGCACCAGTATATGAAGAACAACTAATGCCGAGTGTCAAAGACTTCATATGTCGAGCAAGCCAAATTTGACATATGTGTTTGTAATGGCACAAACACCTAGGTAAACCATTTTGACTGACATCTATACAATGTTTAATGTTTGTTGAGGGAATTATGGAGGTGATTATGCCTTATATTTGTAATCATTAATCCCTATGTAAGCTATGTAGCCTATCTGATTAAGGGAATGCTTAAGTGGCATAAATAGAGAATCTAGATCATTGATCTTGATCTAGGAGGTTGTTTTGTTGTCTATACAAGATGAGATCTTAAACCCTAAAATGTATTGTGTGTGTATATGAATGGAATGAAAGTGATCTCATATACAAAACATAGAAGTATTTTGATATAGGCAGAGATCAGTCAGGGTGAACGAGAAAAGCATTGAAGGGAAGAACAAAGCAATATTTGATTGAGGAGATCAAACTAGTATTGGAAGGAGAAGATTTGTTATCAGCATCATAGTGCAAACCGAAGGATCAGGTACTGATACATTTTAACAAGTGAATCAGGTTAAATCTCTTAATAGAGTGGTCTTAAAAGGCCTATGTAAATCTCTCAACCGAGTGCTTACTTTGTTGTAAGTTTAAATCCTTTTACCAAGGTAGATTGTATATGACTTTAAGCTCTTAAAAGGGAAAACCCCTCACAAGGTAGCTCATCAGTTTATGATCAAACTTTGTATCCCTAATACACAAACTTTAATATTGTAGTAGTGAAGATTTGTGGGTGTCATCCCCACCCCAATTTTACCTTTCAAGGGTTTCTGGGTAACCAAAATCTTTTTGTTATGTTTCAATTTCATGGATGAAGATTAGATTGTTAGATCTATTTCAATATTAATATTCATGTTTATGATATGCAAGTGAAATTTGTGTCACGGTGGAATTAATAGTAGATATATGATTCACCCCCCCTCTCAGTATCTCACTTTCCCATATTAGATTTCCAACAAGGTTTTAGGAAGAGCTTGAGTGTTCACCCACTCTCTACTTTAGAGACCATTTTCAGAATTGGAAGGAGCTTAGGAAGGAATTTCTTAGAAGGATAGCTCATTTCAGTAATTCAAATTCAACCCTAGGCTTGGAGTAAGGTTGGTTTCTCTTTAGTTTAATTGCTTTTCTTGGCATGTATGGAAGCTTGGAGCTCCATTAACGGAGTCCTTGCTATTTTTATGGTTTTGCTTTATTTTTTTGAATATGTTTATTTGTGGTTTTTCATTCATAATTTTATTTGTGAATGGGATTATTCAAGGCACACTCACCCTTGGGAGGGTAGAGTAACCATGAAGGGGGTGGTAGGAAGTGACTCCAGGATTGTACATAGTCTCCCATGTGTGGAGGGATAAACATGGGGTTCTTGATACCCATGATGCCAAGTATGGCCTATGAGCACCTAGCGGCATAAGGAGGATTTTAGACTGCATCTTGTGTAGATGGTCTTTCCAAGTCTATGTGTGGCTTGTGAATTTTACTTTATACTTAGGCTTCTCCTCCTGAGTTAGTCCACCACTACCCCTATTTTCAGGAAGGCCTCTTGGAGACCTTCCTCTTGTTTAACCATGTTGGGAATTTTTGGTGTTTTTGTGTTTGGATGAATTTTTCTAAGTTGAAGTGATATTTGTTTGTATCCTGTTCCGTTTTGGATCCCCTAGCTCGAGGGTGGCCTTGGAAAGGCCTAGGTTGGGAGGTGAGCCTCCGTGGTCAACCTCATTCTATCAGGTACTAGCTAGATATAGGAGCTAGCAGATTTATTTATGATCATAATTCAAATTTGGGGATTTCTTGTAACCTTGTAATACCATGTAATTTTACTGTTATTTATTGAATAATGGAAATTAAGGATCGAGCAACATTTGGTTATGTATTTGAAGGAAGATTCATAGAATAATATTTATGTTTAAATGGATTTTTAATGCAATTTAACTTCTTAGATTTATTAAAATTTAAATACATGACCTATTGGGAATTTAGTATATCATGAGAAATATTGATGATTTAATGTTATTTAAATTGATTAAATACCATAAATATTATGGCATCGAATTTGTAAAATATGAAGTGGTGGATTTAAATAGTAATTTAATTTCTAATTAAGTATTATTAAAATATTGTTATTTCATGATGAGGAGTAATATAGCTTTGATTAAATATGCTTATTTAGAAATTAAATTGATAAAGCATTTGTTTAAGATTTTGAGAATTTTATTTATTTATACTTAGTGAAAAATTTCAAAATCATGCAAATAAATAAATTGTCCAAAACAAAAATCTAATCCCTACAATATATAAACCTATTTGATTAGGTTGCAAGCATGTATTTAATTTTTCAAATAAATTAGTTTACATGCTCGCTGTTTGAGATTTTAGTAAAAAAAATTTATACCAGTCTATTATTAATTACTTCCAGTTTTCTTAAAATAAACTTTTTTCACACACACACACATATATGTTTCATTTTTTATAAAAAAATTGTTTAAAAAGAATAATGATATTATAAAAAAATGTTTTAAAAACTTACAGTAATGGAGGACTGTGGGAGGGGCGAGCCAAAGCCCTAACCCCTACCCACAACCCTCCCTACGTAGCATGACAGTGAGGCACAAAGGGTGCTCCCCACTGTGTGTAGCACACTGGGGAGGGCCCCTCTGTGCCTCTGCCGCGAGTGGCCACCCACTGGTGGAGTTGCCATTGTGGCCACCACCAGTGGTGTGGGCCGTCGGCGGGCACACCACTACCACCTCTCCACTGTACGCGTGCCCCCCCACCTCCCATTCAGCCCTGCAAACGTAGGGTTGAATAAAAAAATATATAGATAGTTTTGATATTTAAATTTTGTTTTTAAATTTTAATTTAAGGTTTGGTATAATATTAAATTAGATTTTTTAAAATAAATCTATTTTATAGCATGCAGATTTCCTTAATATATTTTAGAAAAAGGGTTTTAAGATATGTTTAATAATTTTGTATGAGGATTAATTTGTATAAAGTAAAGGATATTTCTTTTAATGTATTATTAGAAATTTTAAATTTATTTTTAGTCAGATTTAGTTATAATTTTAATTAATTATAAATTAAATTAAGAATAATCTAATGTGTATATTTTAGTAATTTGATTTTAGATAGGGGTAATTCTTTTGAATTGATACAACTGGGAGATTAATAATCAATCTTCATAAGTGACTTAGATGTTCTATCAATTTGAAAACTATATGTTTGGGCTATTGATTTAATTCAAGTTATTATTTTTTTGACTTAGTAATAAACTTTAGATTAATTCCTTTTAATTTTATATCATTTTAAATAGGTTAATTAATGCTAACGTTGATTAGATTTAATCGAAACATTCAATTAACTTAACATTTCTCTTGGAGAAACATAGTTTAATCAATAGGGTGTTATAACAACTTTTATCATCAAATCTAGAGTCAATTTGGTCTCTATGGACTAGTTGACCGTTTTGCGCATAGTTGACTTTTGGTCAACCCTTGGTCAAATCTAGGTCAAACACCTCAATTTGCATGCACAAGTATTCTATATGTTTCAAACCTTTAAAACCTAGTTGCATGTTTATCGGTGCGTGGTCAACTTTTTGGTCAACTCTGGTTGAATTTAGTCAACTCCCTCGATTTGTGTGCTAGATGAAGCATGCAGCTTAGGGATCTCTATAGGATAGTCTACGAGCTAATTTGCGTAGTTTTGACTTTTGGTCAAACTTGGTCAACCTTCTTTGGTTTGACCCTTGTGGTGTTTTTGGACACTTAGACTTATTTAGTTATCAATTTTTCTCTGCATCATTTTGCACGAACTTAGAACTTATGCTTGTTTGTATTAAACTCCAACCAACATAGTTGCATATATATGTGTGTTTATAGTTAAACAGTAGGTTTTAGAAAAAAAATTATAGTTGTGTTTTGCTCACTTTTTGGGCATCACACACCTGAACATGTGAACCCTTAGGCCCACCCCATCATGCTCACAAAGATAGTCACACAACCCAAACAAGCACAATGCACAAAAGGAATAGAAGGCTAACACACATGCCATATAAGCGCATACAATCATATCTAGTGGCACATAACATGCCCAATGCAATCTCATAGAATGGAGGACAATAGACCATATGTACACAAGATTTCTACTCAAACCTAAACAATGGTTTGATGCAAAGAATAAAGACTGAGAGTGTCATCACATGAAACATGAGGGCCCATGTGACTTTGAGCAATCCTTCTCTAATTAAGGAAGCTCTATTGAGCTATATCAACATCCACATATGACCAAGCTAGCCATACCATATCAATGTCCTCATACGAAAAGTTATTGTATCATACCAATGTTCTTAGATGGAAAGGTACTATGCCATATCAATGTCCTCAAACAACAAAGCAAAAACTTACCATCTACATCCTTAGACGTTAAGGTAGTCTTATTAATTATTGTTAATACATTTAACCCATTCATTTATTTAGTTAGGTTATCAGTTCTTATTAATGAACTCTCTAAGGGTTATCCTGGCAACCCCTTTGTGTCCCAACATGCCTTCAAGAGACACTCCACTCTACTACTCAAACATCAAACAAGAGAATCATGTTACATCGAGGTAAAATACAATGTGAATGTAACCAAAGTATGAAGCAATAAAAGACTCCAAGTCATAAATCATGAAGAAGCAAAGTAAGCTTGATTGGTCTCAAACCAAGAGCACATGCCTCCCAAGATCCCGCTAATGAGCATAAATATATTATGCCAAGGATGCAGTCTCAAAACCATACACCCAAATACAAAATGTGAACTCAACTCAAGAATAAGGTGTAACAAAGAATGAAGTGAAAGAAAAGGTAATCACACAAGGGCATAAAAATGCTCAAAGATCAAGCATCTATCAAGATAATAGGAGCAGTCAATTAGTCTCATACCAAGAGTTAGGGTCTCTCAAAGATCTTTTCAAATAGGCATAGCTCAACTATGCTCAAAGATGCAATTTCAAACACCAAGACCAATGAAAACCTCAATTTCAAACTCAAACAAAGCAATGAAATGCCATTGAAATAATAGAAAAAGTATGTGCATGAAAGCATGATCAAATGGCCAAAACAAGGAGAAGACGAACTCAAATCCTTTCACAAATAGAAGTCTACATATAAATTCCATCACTCCACATTATAAACACTTATAAAAATCATAAAAATCTAACTTTTAACAAAATGAAACTTTGGACAAAAAACTAGTCCCTAGCCATTTCCACCATTGATGGCCATAAAAAAGATTTGAAATTAAAAATTGAAAACTTGAAAAAGTAAGAATACCCTTTGTGTCTCTATATGCCCAACACCACAAAAAAACACTCAAATCCACAATTCATTAGTCTATGAAAAGTACAAGTCTCTTGAAGATCTCGTCAAATAGGCATAGTTCAAATATGCTCAAAGATGCAATCTCAAACACCAACATCAATGAAAATCATAATTTCAAACTCAAACAAATCAATGCAAGGCTGTGGAAACAATAGCAAAAGCCTGTGCATGAAAGCACACTCAAATGGATAAAATAAGGAGAAGGCGAACTCAGATCCTTTCACAACAAAAGTTCACATATTTAAAGTCCAATAATCCACATTATAAACACTTGTAAAAACCATAAAAAACCAACTTTTAACAAAATGCAACTTGGACCAAAAAATAGTCCCAAGCCATTTCCACCATTAATGGCCATAAAAAAAAGCTTCAAAATTCAAAACTCAAAGAAAAAATAAAAATACCCTTTGGCTATCTATATGCCCAACACAAAAAAAACACACCCAAATCCACAAATCATCTATTCTATGGAAAATTGGATAGCATAACATTATCACCACATTCATTTCAAAATTATAAAACATATAAGCTCAAATGGGCATCAATTCGACAAATAAATGGGGGATATACTAAATCTCAACCCACAAGATAACTGCAACACACAAGGAGGAAATAAACAAAGAACAAGAAAAGATATGAGGATTCCTACCTCACAAAAGATGAAAAACACCAAAATGAAGGAAGAAATGTGGAAACCCTGTGAAATCCAAAGAAATGTTCGGCAAAGTAGAGCAATCTCGACACAAATCTAACAAGTTGATGCCCACAAAAAACTGATAGAGCAATCACTCCCAACAAGAAAAAGATCAATTCCTCTATGTTGGTTAACAGATTGTCTTTTAAATAGTATTGACTCAAACCCTTGTAAAAGTCTTTTTATTAACAACAGTTGAACAAGTTGTCAAATAGTTCGATCTCTAAATTGGTAGGTACAACTCCCTAATATAGATATGCAATGAATATATGTTTTTTATTTTCTAAATAAATGAGGTGTGGTCTTAACCAAAGAGAAGAAGAGGCCTCTAATGAATGTTCATCGCCATGAGACATCCACGAACAAACATAAAATCAAATACTGAAAAGCAAAGTCTATTACTGTGCATTAATTTTCATGACTATGAAAACCAAACACAACATAATCATCAAACTTGATTATGAAAATGTATCTCCACAACCATGAAGACCACATACATCATATAACCATAAGAATTGAAAATTTGTTAACAACATGAATAAACAGAGGAAAGGAACAAATAGTAATTCACAGATCACATCATAATCACTGATTCTCAAAAACACAATTTGATACCTGCAATTATTTTATTCCATTCATCTCCTATCCACCCATTCAACAGTAAAACTATTTATGTAATTAATAAACAACAATCATAATTTAAAACTTCGAGACTCACTCAGTTGTCACAACAACATGGGGGAGATTGAATCAAAATTGCCGATCCAGGGGGAAGTCTTTTGATTACATATTTAAAGAACTCTTTTCCTGTGACTTTTCAGTTTCCTCAACTGTCCTGTAACTATTTCTTGAAAATGTCTCTTTGTTACCAAAGTTAATTTCCCCCTTTTACTAACTCACGCTTTGAACTTTCCTATGATCAGACTTTTTGGCTTCTCCAACCTTTTTGATAAAAGCTTTTCTTCGAAACTTTCTAATACCATCTTTCATAACGATCATTGCGAAGATCAATTTCCTTGTTGTGCAGATCTTTTCTTTTCTTTCCATTCACATTCAAATTCCACGTCGATACAAACAGGAGCCATAAGGAGACATTCAACATATTATATGCAATAACATCCTTTATTGAAGCCAATTACATTAATGCCCATATTCCTCTCGAAAACCACTGTTGGGTTTTTATGATGTTCTAAGAACTTCTTCGGGAACCGATAAAAGTTCAAGAACTGTCCGCAGGAACTGAAATACTTGTCAGTCGAAATAAACGATGTCGATGCCTTCCAACTCTTGCTTCAAATTCCAAAGTTCATCTTGGAACATTGAAGGACTTATATTCTTGCTTTGACATTATCGGATTTTTGCATGGTGGGGAGAAACTGATAGCCAATATGGATCTCTTATCAAGATCCGAAGGTGGTTTAGGAACTACTGCAATAATATGTCCTTCGCCGTTACATTTAATTGAAGTAGATGACCTCAATTTTTTAGTTGTGTTGACTTGTTCTAAATACCATTTTGGATTCCGATGAGGAAAATTGAACTTTTGCACCATTTTATTCTTTCACAATTTCTGTTTTATCCGACATGATGGCAGCTTGAGAATTTTATCTTCATAATTCCATCTGTCACCTTCGAGTTCTGACGTGATTCCAATAACCATTTGGAGACCCAACACTAATATCGAAATTTTTTAAGTCTTCATCAAGAATAGTTTTAGTTGGGGTGTCGAGGACTGATAAGGTTTGCAAGATACACATATAGACTTGCTCTTTTTCCCCTTTTTGAACATCATATTGATTTCAAAGAAAATATCTTCACCATCAAATCTCATGAGGAACTGCTAAATACATTGGATTAAGAAAGAGTCTTTGGAATAAGTTTTTCTCATGTATGAGTTTCTTTCTCAATATAGGGTAAAACTTTGAACAATATCAAGATGTTGGCAAATTTTTAATAGGGTTCAAAAATTGGGCAACACTCTCAAAGAGTTTTGGAGAAAATTTTGAAATTTAAAGTTCACAAGTGTGGAAATAAACTCTTTTTCTACATTATAATGTCACTTTTCCCCAAAATCTTAAAGGCTAAACTAAAAGCCACTTAAGTCAATAAATCAAAAACCAATTAAATAACCTAAAAACCAACATTGATAAATAAACTAATTCCAATTAAATAGAATAACACTATGATATATTTCTAGTAAATCACAAAATGACCAATAAACATTAAAATCAACACTTTAATACCTAACTCAATCGCGATGATTGTTGATACTCTACGATGTAGAAACAAATACTTGTCTATGACATTTATGCAAGAAGATTCAAACTTTACCTGGACATAGTAACCAGAGATATAATACTGCAAATACAGATACAACATCCATACATGAATGATATTGGTTAATTGTCATAAATGACCAATGTAACTATCTCTTATGCCATTGTTGGGGATAAGGCGTGCTTAGACCTGTGGAATTAATTTATGGTACCTTCCATCACTAAAACACTCACACATCAAGTGCAACTGCTCATCGTATAAATAGTCAAAGTACATATATAAATAATCCAAAAATGAAACTAATGAAAGGACATTTTAGCAACGTAATCATTCTTATGTATTTAAATTTTACAAAACCATTCCTTTCATATTTAATCCTCAATAAACATCATAATAATTATTTCATTCAAATTAAATAGCATTTTACAACTTTTAAGAGCATATATCAAATAAAACCTTGAACCAAACATAGTAAGGCACAATATTACAATGACCATTGGCACATACATCATTGAATTAGTAATAACATTTTAATAACCACTAGCATGCACATTAGTGAATCTCATTAGATCTCATCAAGATAAGCATAATCAAAATATTCTCAAATATACAATAAACTAGATATCATTATATAGCATCATGTTACATCACAATAGGGTCATCATGCATATATGATCATCATTAAAACCACAAGTTTAATCTATTATCTACATCAACAATGATATCAATATGAACAAAATAATGTATTGTAACAAACCGCATCTCACAATGCTAATACAAAATCATATCATATGAAAATTCACAAAAACACATAAAAGAGTCTAGCTCATATCAAAATAAGATAATACAGATTGCAACTATGGGAATCACTATAGTTCTTCTCATAAAAATATGAACAAGAACAAATATGGATTTCGATTTAGCCTAAAGTAAGTTTCATATTTTAATCTTAGCATAGAAAGACTTAGGAGTCATTTAGTACTACCTAGACCTCAAATCAATAATTACACCAAAGTTTTGTTACAATTAAGGTGATATCTTCTTTGTAAATTATGTGGCATGATTCTAGAATCCTTGAAAAGTGTCCTTTTGTGCTTGGGTGTATTAGGTAAATATTTTGTAATAGTTATTCCCACTATTTCTTGTAATAAATTCATAACGGGTGATGGATTCTACTAGTAATAGGAAAGGTGGATTGTGTACACAATTATTTAATATATTTTTCCCCACAAGTAGATACCTATAATGGTATAGTTAATGGTGTAAGAAGTGGACAAATGAGTGAACTTTTGGCTTCTTCAAGTGGGGGTTTAGAAGAGGCAACAAGATTCTCTTGTTTTTTTATCATTTATTACATTTAACATAATTTTTATTTTGTAAGATTAGGTGTGCAAATAGGAGGGAAAGTATTGGAGACGAAATCAGTGACCAATTGGCTTCCATGGAGGTAATCCAAGGGCAAGTCATTGGGATTAAAAATTCTTATTTGTATGCCTTTATTAGTGGTTTTGGAGCTATTTCCATTTTATAAATATAACTTTTGGATGTAGAAAATATAAAAATAAAAATAAAAATCCAATAATTGAATATAGAGTTACTTTACAAGAACATGGATAGGTAGGCAGTATAAGGATGATGTTCTTAGATACACATGTACTACCATGTTCAAGGAAACGAGGAGAATGCAAGTGATTTGAGTTCATAAAGGAATTTTTTTAACAATACAAGGTAAGCAAAAACCTACAAGTATTGTGAAGAAAATGGACAATAGCAGAACTCGAAACAAAAGTTGTATGCATTAAAAGTCATATTAAATTCTTCAAAATAATTTTTAAAACAAGTGTGGAATCCCAAAGAACTTAGGATTCCAACCATTTTGAATTGAGTAGTCTTTAGAGAATAAAACAACATGACTACAAATATTTATAAAAACTATAAAATTAGGTAGCCCAACTTGGTGGGGCCATAACTTTATGCTCGGTGCTTGAAATTTGAAACCACTTGCATTGTTAGAAAGGTATTGAAGAGATATAATTTTAGTTCCTTAGACCCATTCCTTAATCATTTTTTCTAAGGAAGAAACATTAACACTTTCAACCCCAATTTTTTATCTAAAGACCTTAAAAAATGTGATTTACTAAAACATAGAAATACAAAAAAACTAGATTTTTAATTTTTTTTTCAGTTTTTCCTCGCTTTTGTCACCTCTGGAGTACTTTGGACCTTTCCCAACATGGATTGGATCAAATGTTCTCAAATTGTTTTGTATATGTTCCATCATGTTCTAGATACTTTCCATTATGTTCTAGATTAGTTCTATTCTCGATCACTCCCAACACAAGTTGAATCATCCCCTAGCTACTCCATACTACTTCCAACACACACTAGATCAAGAAGTGAGTGTATTGTAATTACATTTATTATTGACAGTGCATACTAGGCCTCTCTTATTAGTGGAGTTTTTTCTTGCAAGGGTTTCTCCATGTAAATCATCTGTTATGTGGTGTTCTTATTTTGTTGATTTGTGCCTCATTTTTGTTATCTTATTGTGAAAATATTCATTATTTATTATTTTTATAAGCTCAATAAGTTAGGATTATTAAACATGATGTGCAGGTTAATTTTTGGCATCATAAACAAGAAGGATCTAAGCATGGTTGCCCACATTTAAGGAAGCTTAAAATTCAAATTTGCATATAAGTTTTAGACTTTCATGTTGTAGTGGTCCAAGACTTATAGCTTATCCTTTGCTTGATTTATTGGATAGAGACTAGCCTTCAAAATATTTGATATTGAGTTTTTTTATTTCCTAACATTTGGTACTAGAGCTAAATATTAACTAGTTCCTATTATTCCTCTATTTTTTTGGTTTCTTAGCTTGGGAAGCTTATGGGAATATATTAGAAGAAACTAAAGGTTGTTGAAGTCTTATGGGGCTGTAATAAATGATTTGTAAGTTAACTTTTTTTATGTATGAGATTATTATTAATGTGATATATATTGTTAATCTAGAGCTCAAGTTTGATAATATGTGTGTAGTCTAGATTGTTTGGTGGTTCTATTCCTTTATCTTGAGGCAATGTGTAGTGAAAAGGTGTTCATGTTGGATGGATATTGACATCCAAATTACATGGAGAAAATTGACTATTTGTACTACATATTGGAGTGTTTATGAACTAGGGTTATGGTTGTAGCCCATAGTTACATGAAAGCACTAAAAGATAATCCATTGAACTCTTTGTGAGTTGTGGAGATAATATACTTCATATGTCTTAAGTGTTGGAAAAATTAGGAGCTTATTATGAAGCTACAAAATTCAAGGGTTCGAACTGGGAAACTATCAATCATAAGAGAGAAACAAAGAACAACAAGATTGAATGTTTGACAAGACATTTTAATTATATGATATGAATTATTGTTAAATTGATTATACATGTGTACAAGAGAACTTTATTAAATATTAAAGTGAGGAGGGAGTAGATAAAACTACCCTAAAACAAATATTTAATGCATGATGCAAGATATTAGATAATGGTCCACCTAAGATAACTATCATTAAATGATT
>BSBK01013948.1:0-52122 GCA_027943335.1 Chamaecyparis obtusa | reverse complement strand
ATATGTCATAGATAAAATGTATAGCTAGTGCAGAAAAGAAGAAAAATTAGTTTTCAATTTATATTTTCTCTATTATAACTACTCAAAGTCTAACATACCTGAAATCAACAGTTTTCATCTCACGTCAAATTTCCCCTATCAAATCTACACGTTTCAGAAAATAAATTACACACTCTTGAAGATAACTCTCTCCTCTAGTGTTAAATATAAATTTTCAATTTTTTTGATAAGCTTTACTATTTTTTTCTATTTTTGAAGCATCTTGTTCTCGAATGTTAAAATACCTACTTGCAGTATTTTGAAATTATAATATATTAGATCTACTTAAAATACTATAAAAATTATATGATGATAATCTTGACTCTGTGATCTAAAAAAGGGTTTTTTAACATTTGTAAAAAAATATCATTAAAAATAGTAAGAGTTATTGAAACATCGCTTTTCTGAAATAATTTTATTTCTTTAGTAATTGTTATAAAACATGCATTTAATAGATATTTCCAATTGGAAAAGGTGAAGAACTTATCTAACTTAGCTAGAATGAATCTAGCTAGACCATATGTTTGATAAAAAATAATTTTAAGTAGAAATAATCAAATTCAGCTGTGCTGATAAGTTATCATGAAACATGACACAACTTTCTGCTTTTACCCAATCATATTTGGTGATATATGTTATGGTTTTTTATCTTACTTGCATTAATATTCATTTCATTATTTATGCAATTAAGTTAAGTTTCAAGAGATAAGAAAAAATAATAATATATTGAACACTGGTTCACCCCCCCCCTCCCCTCTTAATGTTCCATTTCCTAACAATTGGTATTAGAGATTTGGTCCTCTAAAGAGAAGTATAACCACTTGAGGAGATCAATGGGTTCAGAAGAAGAAAAACATCTGAGGAAGAATCTTGAAGTAGCTCTTGAAGACCTTCGCAGATCTAAGAAAGAAAATGAAGAACTAAAATTGAAGGTCAGTAGCGTACAAGTATTCATTAAGAGACTGAGACAAGATTTGAAAAATGATTGAAACAATGATTGTGAAAAATGGTTAAGAAGATGAATGAGGAAAACACATCTCTAAAGGATCAGATTGAAGACCTAGATGAAAAGATAACTAATTTAACTAGGAAGTCTATGATGAACAGATAAAAGAGAACCTACAACTAAATGAAGAATTGAGGCAAGAAAACATGGAAATCTTGGAGCTAAGAAACATCAAGGAAAATATGGAATATATGTTGAATAATGCAAGGGAATCATATTGACAAATTACACACCAGTTTTGATTTAATAGAGTCATAGTTGTATGCACAAAAGTTTAAAGGAGATACCACTAGTATTGGATTTAATGAAGCACAAAATCAAATAAATGACATGCGAGAAAAGATGAAAACACCAAAAGACACTACAGAAGCTAAGAAGATTGGAAATCAGATTGAAGACAATGTTGAACCATCTAAGGATGAGCACAAGCAGTAGACCAAAGTTGTTATTCCTGTAAAAAGAATGGACATATAGCAAGGGATTGTAAAGAGGTAAGACCTTTCAATGGTTATTTTTATTCGTGTAATAAATTTTTTCATAGAGCTATGAATTGTATATCAAGTCAAAAGAATAGGACTCAGCATAATCAGAGAAATCAACCACAGAAAAATGTAAGAAGTCCTCAGAACATTACATGTTAGATATGTAACTATAATGGTCACACACCTAGATAGTGAAAAATGGTAACTCACATCAATACGCCGAGGAATATAAGGCCTCCATTTATTTGTCACTCTAGTAACAAGGTTGGACACATCTCTAGGTTCTACAGATCAAAGAAAAAAGACAAGAAAGCCCTAAAAAGTCAGAAGGATCAATATTAGATGAAGTAGGAGAAGTCAAGTTTATGAAAACTACAAAAGATGCGAGCAAATTCTAGGTGGAAGAGAAGAAAGATAATGATAGCAGCATAGTAGTAAATGCTTCCTTAGTGAACACACCTTTTACTTTCAGATGAATGACCATTAGGATCATAAGGGGAGCTAAATTAACTTTAAACCCCTGCACAGCTGGTATACTCATTCTCAGAGTATGCACCTTGGAATATAACTATTTAGAGACTATATGATGTAGTATGAAAAAGTGCATTTCCTAATAATTAACAAAGACAAAGAATGAAATTCTCTATTACATTCTATGTTGATGCAACAAGCATTAATGGCAGAAAATTTGATTTATAGTCACTGAAGATCTTTTGTTCACACATTGCATTCAAGATTGAGTGATTGGAGAGCACATGATATCTTATAATTAAGAGTTGAAGGATTACAGTTGATTTGTCAGCAAAGAAGTGTTTTTCATTGATTACAAAGCCCTAGTTCGATGTGACGGTTCAGAAATCCTTGGAAACCTATTTGAAGCATTAAATCAAGTAAGTCATGGCTACACCAGTTGTATTTGATGTTGCTAAAAGGAAAATATATGTATTTAAGAAGCATCCATTCAAGTCCACCCTAGATGACTTAGAAGGATCCTTTTCTAGAACCCCAATGGGCGTGATGCACGTAGAAGACTTATGTGCATACATATATTGCAAGAAGGAACCACTTGGTTTGGATAGGATAAGGTCACACTTAGAGTCAATGATGAATTTTGATAAAACATTCATGGATGAGTTTGCACACCTTGAGAATCACCCAATTATTGAGTATGCTACAGAGTATGAGTTTTATGAATCTGAATGGATTAAGATCCTATTGAGTAGGATACATGATGACCCATTCTAGATAGGAGAAGCTCCTATGAGAGTTACTACTGATCTCATTCATGAGATGACAAGACTATCAAAGTCAGGCATCATTCTTCTAGTTGGAAAGGATGTCAAGAAATAGGTGGAACGGGCCTGTAAATCACACAGTGATAGACACAACATGACCATAGAGCCGATTGAGGAGAAATACACCAAATTGATTTCTATAATCCTTGGATATAGGTTTCAACACATAAATAAGGTTAATAGTGTGTCTGTATCCACTATTCTAGTAGCCATCAAAATTGTAAAGGAGAATGGAGAATTCAACTTGTGTGAGATCTTGTGTGCATAGTTGATAGACAACATAAGGGCCATCAAGCATGACAAGGGAAAGATATTCAGGTTTAGGTCTTTGATAATCTACATATATTTTCATATAGTTGGAAAAGTTTCTAATTTATACCTAGATAAGAGTCTTTCTACAATGCCTCAAATCTCATTCAAGGCATCCACTGAAATCACCTTGAAGGATTTCATGGAGTTAGAGATCCAAACATTTAGGATAAAAATGCATATGAGATATAGGATACCTGAAAGCATATTTGAGAAATACAAGGAAAGCATTTGTTTCATGGTAGAGACAAATATAATATGTATGGAATTTGTAGAGCTGAGAACAAAGTGGATTCATCCACTTGGGTATGAAGTAGAAGAACAGGTTTTGGAAGCATATGCACAAGTTCTACTATCAGCGCTAAAGGATACCAATGAACCTTGATGGGGTACTTATGAGGAAGAGATAAGGGAAGTTGATACAGTCCTAAACAGTGCTATGACCAAGAGGAAAGCCTCTAGAATTACCTCTGAAATACTAAAGATTCATGGTGTCACTAAAGCTGACCTAGACAAGGCTAGGGAAGAAAAGGTAGCTATTCAAATTAAGAGTGCATCCACTGTGGAAACCAAAACAATGAATTCAAATGCCCCTAAGGAGAAGAAATGAAAAATTAAGAAATTTGATGATTCAAAAGTAAAGAAGAATAAGACAAATGATATCCCTTATGCGCCATAGATACAATTGACTTGGAGTCCACTAAAGCCACTACTGAACAAAGCAAGAAACCTAATAGGAAGAAGAAAACATCTACAACCCATCCATCAGCAAGAACGACAAGAAGTAGAGGTAAAAATGTTCAACCACCTCCTATGGTAGGATTCCTACCAAGTTTACAAGTGTTGAGATCCAGAGTGGTAGATGAAGGTAGACTTGATCAGATATCTAAGTTTTATGATAGATATCATGAGATAGACAAATTTGAGATCCATGATATGCTAATCAAACATATGATCAAATTTAAGAAGACTGTGCTAGAACTGAAGACATTGATTCTAGATAAAATTTGGGATATTCTCGACACATTGAAAAGACAAACCTCAGAATAAGAGAAAAGACACTGGGTGTCAATGTGCTAGTATGCTCAATTGAAGAAAAGTCCTTATTGTTGAACTTAGTAAAGCTGGACAGTAGAACCAAATGAGAACCCTCCATATTATGGATAATAATTATGAATTAATTTCTAAGGAGACTAAAAAAGCCTTTGAGAAGGTATTTTTAGAACAACGCATGCAACCATCATTTGTGCCCACAACCCAAGTGTCTATTGAGCAAGTCAAAGTAGTTGAGGGTATAAATATACCTATAACAGGTCCACAGGACTCAGCACCCACAACATTAGTGTCTACAAATAAAATAAAGACTGTGCCCATGCCTGTAACACACAAAGAAGACACAATAATGATTGATGATGTGGAAATATCTATGGTAGCTAGATAAAAGCACAAAGTTGTGTCACGTTTCAGGACATCTTATCAGCATAGTTGAATTTGAGTATTTCTAACTAAAAATTAATTTTCCTCAAACATATGGTCTAGCTAAGATAGATAAGTGCTTCAACTTTTCCAATTAGAAATATTTATTAAATGCATGTTTTATACCATTTACCAAAGATATAAAATTATTTCAAAATAATGATGTTTCAATAGCTCCTACTCTTTTTAAAGATTTTTTTTTAAAATATAAAAATACCCTTTTGTAGAGCTCAGAGTTAGGATTATCATCATATAATTTTTATATTATTTTGATTAGATCAAATATATTATAATTTCGAAATACTACAATTGGGTATTTTAACATTCAAGAAGATGCTACTTGAAAAATAGAAAAAAATAGTAAAACATATTAGAAAAAATTAAAATTTATATTTAACACTAGAGGAGAGAGTCCTCTTCAAGAATATGTAATTATTTTTTTGAATGGTGTAGATTTGATAGAGGAAATTTGGTGGGAGACAAAAACTGTCGATTTCAGATATGTTCAACTTTGAGTAGTTATATCAGATAAAATATATATCATAAACAAATTTTTCTTATTTTCTGCACTACTATACATTTCATCTATAACATATTTTGAAATCAAAGAGAAAAAATATTATTTGCATATACATTTTTGGTGGGAACTAGACCCCATTTTTTCAGCATTTTTCAGCAGTTAAAAAATGGACTACAAAAATTTAAAAACTATGTCGATTCTTATTCAAAAAAAATTAAAAAATTATAGGCATAAACTTCATCCACTTTTACACATTTCATTAGTTTACATCATCTTCAAATTCCAAACATAACTGCCACTTTTATGTCGTTAAAGTTGAAAAGTTTATATTTCATTCACCTTTTCTTTTATAAAAGTGTGACATGGGATTGTACTTTTACTTGGCCACAAATAAGGACTTAGATAAGTTTGAAGAAGCATTTGTGAGTACAGAAGAGGTAGAATTATTATGCAGTGATAATTCACCTAAGTAGCAAGAAGATGTGTTCATTGAGGATCTAACAGAAAAAGAAAAAGAAAAAGAAAAGAAAAAGAAAAAGAAAAAGAAAAAGGAAAAGGAAAAGAAGAGGAGAAAGAAAAAGAAAAGGAGAAAGAAGAAGAAAAGGAAAATGAACCAACAAATGAACCCTCTGTTGAAATTCCTGTAATAATAAAGATAGAATTAAGGGACAACACACCCATCACTCCTATGCCATTATCATCATTTTTGTCAAGTTTGACTCCTGACACTACAAGCTTAGACTCATGGGGAGAAGAAGACATGATCAAGATCAGTATACTCACAATGGAGAAGGCCAAGGAGAAACAAGTGATGAGGAATCCTCTATTTGTTGAACCCTTCAACATCCTGAACAATCTACTACCAGAAGAGAAGAAGGTTACAAAAGTTCATTTAGTAGATGATGTCAGTGCCATACTATCAAGTTTCAAATCAAATTTCTCCAGTCTTGAAGAATATGCATCCAAGGTTGCCGAAGAGAAATATCATAAGAAGAGACTAAGTGAACTAATAGGGAACTTTTCACTTTACCTCAACTCATTAAAGGTTGGTCAAGCTATAGAAAAAGAAGAGAAAGAAATGTCAAAGATAAGGGCAAAGCAAACTCAGCTAGAAATGCTCTTGCACCCTCATTGGATGTACTTAATCAGAATATAAAGGAGATCAATGCCACTATGGTGACATATGATCAATGTCCAAGTTCATACTTGGAGAAGATGGAGAATTTGATATATGCTTTGTGCGCCCATCTTCAGACTATACATGCACTAACAACATTTTGGCAGCAAGAGATCCATAACTTGAAGATAGCATATCTAGATGTATTCACTATGTAAGCAATTGTAGATACACCTTTTTGAGAACCTTTTTCATTTATTTCAAAGGGGGAGTAGAGTAAAAAGGTGAATATGGAGCTATGTATAAGATTTAAAGGGGAGTATAAAATATATCAGAAGGGAGATATAAGTTAGAGTGTATGCTAGAAAATTTTGTATAAGGATATAGTTAGTAATTTTGCCACATTCCTTTGTTGCCATTAATGAAAAAGGGGGAGATTGTTGGAAAGTTGACTATACTATTATGATTTAGTTTTTTCATTATGGACACGAAGTAATATGATATTATGGAGTCAACGCAACCAGTTGAACATCAGAATTTGGTTAAGTATGGAAGACTGGATAGTCGGCAGAGCACCAGGTGAACATAGTATTAGCGTATGTGTGTATGATCGAGTAAAGGTATGTTCCCTTGAAGTTAAGATTTTTATTATGTATTCATGCTAAGTCTAAGAGCACATGATGATATGAGCTACTATGAAGAAGTTACGGTGAGATGAAGTGACACAAATAGTGAGTGGCTGAACAAAACAGAGCATGGAGCTGACTATTGGTAATTTAATTAGCAGTTATTATATTTTTTTGTAAAGGCTATTCACCTATTGTATTTAGGTTATAAACATGTTAAAATCTTTATTTGTAAATAGGCTTGAACCAATTCACTTGGAAGCGTTGTATGTAATAGGTTAAAGAAGACCTAGTAAATAAAGTTTTGTTTGCGCATATCAATAAGACATGCGCCTTTGTAATTAAGTATGGAAGTCAATATAGAGTTGATATAAGAAAAGAATAAGTATTCAAAGAGAAGTTATAATGTGGTAGATCTTTACAAGAGGCTAACACATCAGCGTACAAAAGGAACTGATCAAACAAGCAGTGTCATAGCAATAGTTCACCTTGTAGATATAGTGTATATCTGAGATCTAGAAGGTTGTAGCCTTCACCACTTGAGGAGTTAGCTCTAGGACAGCGTATCCCCACCCTTAATAGGGTTATTATAAAAAACTCCTAACAGAGTCAGACCTTTGACCAGGTCAATATACTAAAAGCATTGTAAAGATCAACTCGTAATAGGGATCATATAACACTAGTGCAATTCCTAGTGGATACCAATTCCCACTGGGGTTTTTACCTATTTGGGTTTCCCTGTAATCATATTCGGGGTTATGTGTTATGGTTGTTTATCTTACTTGCATTCATATTCATTTCAGTACTTATGCAATTAAGTTAAGTTTTAAGAGATAAGAAAAATTAGTAATATATTAAACACTGATTCACCCCCCCCCCCTCTCAGTGTTCCCATTCCTAACAGTTGTGGCCACCCCTTTGCGTATCAAATCTAGTCATGTAGCTAAAGCTAATATGGCCTTATAGATCATAAAACTTGTGAAAGATCTACAATGAATAAAACTTTTGATAGAAGGAGACTCAAACAATATCATTATATGTCTACTTAGAAACTCCCTGCCTACATGGATGGTTGAGAAAACAAGAAAAGATGTCAAGTCCTTAATTGAAACTTTTCAAAATGTTATCATTATGCACTCATACCATGAAGCTAATAAGGTGGTGGACTATATTACTAACCTTGAAATGATTTCTAATCACATTATGTTTTGGCATGAGGAAATGAAATTTGACCTCAAACTAAAGGAAATTATTAAGACTGATTTGATACATAGTGTCATGAGAAACATAAATCTCAATAATGGTAGTCACAGGGAATTGTCTTGGATCTCAAACTATCGTAAATATGAGAATATTAAGGATCCAAGCTCTCGTAAATAGTTGAAGGATATTAAGGTTTTCTGGGAATAGCTACGAAATGAATAAGTTATTGGTTACCTTGAGGGGCTTAACAAATACAATGAGGAAGCCACCCTTACATTTATTAAGGGATGGAAAGGAGAAAATATGGCTATGTATGGCTTCTTTATTCACCTAATGATTTTCTTCATCTCAAAGATTACTGGCCTATCCTATGATGGGAAAGAGTTTTATAGAGAAAGAAAAGTTGTAGATGAGACAGTTATTAAATTTCCAAAAAGTGAAGAGAAGAGAAAGAACCTCATAAAAACAAGTGACTACTATGCTAGAGAGTAGATCAAACCTCTATCGAGGAATGTTTTATCTTGCATTAGGTTATACTTCACATTAGATGGTAGGTATTCCATAGTTCACAATTATAATTCTGTCCTTCTGAACCATATCCATTATAAAGATAGGATACATTTTCCATTTTTTATCTTTAAATATCTAAATAACATTGTGATTAACCACAACAAGAAATTCAATATGCTCATTCTAAATGGAGGGCTTACCTTGTTGTCTGCTAAATACTGTAAATCCTATACTCCCAAACCTGTTATTAAAAATAAGAGGAAATGGGGAGGTGAAACCTCTAGCAGGAAGAAATGGAAATTTCATTGGGGATCGAAAGGTAAAAAAGGGATGATCACTTTGGATGGAAACGATAATGGCATGGAGACCAGAGATGACTTTGTCAAGAGTTTAGAGGAAATGAATGAAGATGAATAGAATATAAATTTGTCACTAGAAGATGCAAGGGGATTGAGACTGATGATTCTAATGTCATTTCCTCATCTTCTTCTAAAATGGGCGAAATTGGTATTTGCAACCCTCCCCATATGGTGAATGTGGATGATATCATCTCCTCCAAATAGAAGAATATTGGCAAGGGAACTAAGGAAAAAGGAAAAATCTTCTTTTCTATAGCCTTGGTATGAACCAAGAGATAAATCTTGTTGATTACCCTTCTTCTGATTCCATAACTAGTTTTTCTAATCCTTATAAGACTCCTTTGGATAATATTGTGGCTAAACCTAAGGATTATAGTGAGAAGGGTGGTATTCAACATATTGATGCCTACCCTTCTAGTCTGGAATTACTTAACAAGGCCAAAGATAAATTTTGTGTCTCTCTTTTTCTATACCAATGGATTTATATTAAGAGGAATGGAATAAAGTGTAATATTGGCAGGATGGAAGAGGAAAACAAAGCTAGAAAGATTCTGGAAGAAAAATGTGGCCAAATTCTAGAGTATATCAATCTCTATGAAGATGGATTAAAGAAAACTTTTCATGATAGTGATGGAAAAATATCCTCCTCCATTCATAAAATCAAGGACTTCATGAGGTAAATGGAAATGAAGGGCATTGTGTTGGATGTCAAACTTGCTTGTCAGGGGATGGTTATAATCATTTAGTATCTTCTAATGTCATCTAGCGTCTTGATAAAACCACAAAACTAGTTATAATCATTGAGAAGCAGATTGCTAAAGCTCTAAAGGATCTTGGTTAATTGTTTTCCTTCTGCCTATTTTTCTTCTTTCTATTTTGTTGGTTTTTTAGTATAGTTCTAGGTGATAGTTTGATGGTTATTTTTTCCAGCCAACAATATATCTTACTTTGGGTCTCTTTTGCTAAAATTTAATTTCTCACTGTAAGGGGTTTCGGGTCCCTATTAAAACATATTTTTCCTTAATCCAAAATAAGAATATTCCATAGGAATATCTATAAGTTCCATGTCCATCTAGGTGAAACATTTATGTAATAAAATAAATATTAAAATAGTAAACATTATTATTAAATGTGTACAACACACATTTCCCCAACAATGTTACTATTGTTTTTTAAGGGAATTTTAAAGGGTTTATAAATTTCTGGCACATCACCTTAGTTTTTGTGTTTTGTTTTTCTTCATGTGTCAAAAAAATATCAGTATGAAGAGCTAACTTCTAAAATCCCAAGGTTTGTTTCATAGGTTACAATGTGTCCCACTCCTATGAAGCTCCCTAAGTTCCATTATTTAGGTGCGAGCCTTTTAGGGATCAACACTATCTATTGTATTTTATGTAGACTTTGAATACATATTTGTATTATTTTCTCTTTTATTAATACATAAATATTTATTATATGATTGTGCAAGTTTACTTTCATTTAAAGAACATGTGAGTTGAGATTAAAAAAATGTTTTTTTGTAAATAATATTCGTTGATCTTTTCTTATGTTAAAAATATACAAAATCTTTTTATAGGTTCCATTAACTTCAAATGTAATCCAAAGTTTTATCTATAGCTCCTTAAACATAAAAAATGGGTTTTCCAAAGGATCCCATAACCTTTTATTCTAAAATCTGAAATAATAAATGAAAGGAACTGACTATAAAATTTTTTACCTTACAAGTCACCAAGATCCTGAAGAAATTCTTACTCTTTAAAAAACCTCCACCTAGACAATTGCACCCCAGCTCAATACAAGTTAATGTACAACACCAAAAGAAAAGACAAGAGAAATTAAACCCATGAGTAGACATAAATTATTAGCCACAAAACCATCAAATAACTCCACCTCTTTTGGAATTCATTCAATCTCAATAATATATCCATGATACATAGCCAAGAGAGAAGAAAACATGGTAGAAGACACCCAAAATAGATAAAATAGGTAGAGATTATGGAGATGTATCAGTGATAAACCTTTGAAATCACTCACACCAAACCTCAAATGGAAACCTTCTATCAAAGAGTCAATAAGAAATCACACCAAAATTAAAAAAAACCATGGCTAAAGGAATCTAGCACATAGAGAGGAGGGGGAAGACAATGAGTTAAATAAAGTATGCCCTCTAAAAAATACTCACATCTATAAACATGAAACAAAATTTCTTTCAAGAACCAATTACCTAACCTCAAATAATGCATAAGGGAAGAAGAAACCCAACAAAGAGAGAGGAGAGGAAAGGAAGCAAGCATATCAAAGAAAATCCTTTGAAAACCCTCAATCCTAATCATAAACAACAGTACTACTCCCATGAACCAACAATTACTTGAACAACAAAAAAATAGAATTATACTATAAGTCCAACATAAAGAGAGGGGGAGGAAAAGGAGCATAAAAACAAAACATAACCTATTAAAATTATCACACCCTAAAATGTTGAACAATATTATTTCCAAGAACTAGTAGACATATGCCTAAAGACAAAAAATACTAGGGAAAGGAAAACCTAGAACAAAGAGAGGAGGAAAAAAGGATTGATATCATTAGATATATTTTATTTAAAAATTTAACCCCAACCACGTCCATGAAAATTAAAACTAGGAACCATAAAACTAAAGGAAATATTCCTTCTTAAATAAATAAATAAATAAGAGACCTAGAAATTCACAACTTGAACAACCTCAGGTTTTACTATAGAGGCCCCCAAAATACCTCTATTCAAAAAGATACAAACCAGAAAAAGGTATGGATCCAAAGAGAATTACAAATCCATAACACCTTCCTTACTATAATTATCACCCACTCATTAGAAAACCAAAGAGAAACAACTGATGTATCTACAAAATGAACATGCCAAAGTATACTAATGTATCCCAAGAAGAAGATTTGATTCACCTAAAAAATGAAGGAAACTACTAAAAGAATCATGAATAATTAATACCATAACACAATAAAATATAAATATCATGTGCCCAAATAGGTGACACCATGTAAAATGTCAATCTCAAAGTACCATCCCTTGAAAGACACAAACCCTTGTCAATCAAGATCTCAATGAATCAAATGCACAAATAGAAAAGATAAATTCATAGATAATAAAATTACTATTGAAAGGAACAAGTATTGCAAAGGACGTGGATAATATGTTATACAAAAATCATCACTAAAACTTATTGTCTAAAAAATAAATTGCAAAGGAAATGCCAAAAGAAAACTACGAGACCCACCACCACCACCACCATCATCATCCTCTCCATATATAATTCCTTCAGTTGAAAACCCTCTTGTGCATCCATTCTAACTAGTCATATCTCCCACATCCTTCCTTTCTATATTCATATTACTTCATGTGATATTATGTAATTTTATATGCATATTTATATTGTACTTATATATAAATTTGTATTGGACACTTTTATTCCCTAAGTTAGTAATAGGTAAATTATAATATTTAAGAAATTTGATTTAATTTTCCATATCATTTGGTAATGTGAGGGATTTTTTCCTTTCTTTTTTGGTATTATAGTTATTTTTAAATACATCAATATGGTGATTAAAAGGCCATATTTTATGATTATGTCCATTTCCAACAAAAGAAATATTTAATAAGTAATTTTCTCTAATAAATTCATCTTCATTATATTAGCTTATAATTAGTCTTCAATTACAAAATGTTATAGGGAGGGAAATCAAATGGTTGATTCTTTAGAAAACATGGCATTCAGTCCAGATCACAATAATCACATTGTTTCTCTCAAGCCTTTGTAGGAGTATTTTATGGTGCGGGGAATTATTCATTCTAATAATCAAAGTATTTTTCACGAAGTGTGGATGATGTGTATAAATAATAACATTCATAAAATGGTATGTACGCATGGGCTCAATTAATTGTATGTGGATAGTTACTATTACTCACATGAACAAAACATGGTGTCCATATCTTAAATAGAGGGTTCACCCGTTAAACAAGTAGAAGTTGGAGGTGGTTAAAAATGATCCTCTATTAGTTCATGCCCCTTCTCCTATTTTTGTGAAACAAAATGTGCCTTGGAAGGTGGATGATGGTCCTTATAGTCTGAGCCGACATGAAGAAAAGGGAGAAAATTCAAAAAATCTCTTAATTTTAGTTTTCTGATAAATTGTTAGTTTTCAAACAAATCTATTATGCTCTCAGGGAAATTAGTTGTTTGATATGGTTTAGTATTTCATCTTCATGTTAATCATTTGAAGACATTTTGTTCATTCATTATAGGGTTTCTTCTCTTTTAAAGGAAGCAAGTTGTTTTAGTTTGCTACGACTCTGCTACAAAATAAACTTTATATTTTATGTATTTTTGGTTTAAATATTATTAAGCATAGGTGACTAAATCTTTTTTCTTAATTACTAAATGTTTTAAAACATTAATATATGCAGGTAAGTTTATAGTTAAAACATTTAATGTTATAGAGTTTAATATGGTTTAGTATTTTAAGGAATTAATTGGTATATTATAAAGAACTATTTTTTGAGGTTGTAAAATTTGTATTGGATTTACTGGAAGGAATTTTTATATTTGAAGGTTAGTTCTTAAATTGATTTTAATGTATAATTTAAATTAGAATAGTAATAAAGGAAAAAAAAATTGAAAAACTTCTTAGATGTAGATTATGTTTTCTATGTAATCAAGATCAATGTTTGAATTAAATTTTAGATCAAGAATGAATTCTCCATATGAAAAGATATATGCATGAGCTAAAGATTTTAATTAGCATGTGTAATTAGTTAAGAATAGCTAAAATGAAATGGAAATCTTTTCCTTTGGTCATAACTATTGTCATTTAGTCCTAACTGAGGTAGTCAAGATGTTCTAAAACAAATACATTATGCAATGCTTCTTAAGCCAGATAGGCTAGGCAAGTACTATTGCATCCGTTTTTGGATTTCTTTCATTAATTAGTGATTAAAAAATCACATTTCTACCAATTAATTATTATTTTTATCAAATTTGTTACAAAATTAATAATTTGTATAGTATACATGCACATTTTTTATGTTTATAATTCAACAAAATTAATTTCGAGCTCTTCTATTGGCTTAAAAATTTAGGCTCTTATACATGGATTTTGTAGAAGCACTACCTCTATTACAATTTTCAAGGCAATATTATAAGGGCAAATACTTTACCATGCCCTTAAAATAATATAAATGCATGGTCTTGGATATAGATTATTTATTAACTAATGTATATTAAATTAAATAATAATTTTTTTATATGTATTATAATTAGATGTTATATATTTAGATTATATAACATAAATTATAATTATAATCTAAATGTTAATAAAATTAACTTTTTCATTATATATTTTATATTAATTAACTTATGAATTAGTGATAATAATATCTATTATTTATAATAAATAATTATAAGTTATATTTTAAAATACTAAATAATATGATTTGACATAAGTTATATATGAACTATATAAAATATTATTAAAATGGTTCCTAGTTAATTAAATGTTGTAATTTATTTTGATTTTAACAATTATTTTTTTAAAATAGGAAATTATATTATATTAGATTAATAATTTATGTGAAGTATTTAAATTTTGATTTATAGTTATATTTTTTAAATATCTTATAATATATTATATTGATTATTTATGTGTAAATTATTTTATTTCAAAAATTAATAATTATATTTAAGAAAAATAATTTTATTGATATTTTTAATTATATTTTTTAAATATTGATAATATATAAAATTTTAAAATTAAAAAATAATATAAAAGATATTACATGAAATCTTTTTAAAAATTAAAGATAATTTATGTACTTCATTAACATAGATATATTCACTTACATTTATAAGGATTAATTTTCTTTTGTTTTTATTAATTTGATTTAAACTATCATAATTAAATATCTTAAAATTGTAAAACAAAAGAGTAAAATATTTATAATTATTATATATTTATAATTCTAAATTAATATAAGACTTCACCTATTATATCAGATAGCTATAATATTAATTACATTGTGATTAATACCAATTATACTTGTACTTAGTAACTACAACAATGGATATTTGTTTATCTTTAACTTATCATTATTAACTTAATATCAAACTCCTAATCAATTAATCAATCTAATTATATTTGTATGAAATAGTCATAATACAATTTGGAAGAATTTAATTATTATTATTATTATTAATATTAAGGGAAGTACTTCGCCACTACGTGGCACTTGTTTTTTTTATGTATGGTTATGACAAGGCAAATGATATTTTAAAAAATTATAATAGTTTCTTACCACTTCACTATAAAAATTTGTAATAAATACGATAATCATTATTCTAGAAAGATTAATATCTAAATTTATCCAAGCATAACCTAAATAATCAATTATTATTTGTAGTAGATATAATTTATTTAGGTTTATTTTTCCTTAATATTTTTGAAATAATCTTGTTTATTGTGTGGTGGAAAATGAATATATTTGAATATTCTTTCCTTAGGATCCTACGAAAATTTTAGATATTCAAGATTTGGATAGAAGTATAAGAGGATGCATGGTAAGGGCTCGTAAGTTTATCATGAAGTATGACTCACAATGAGCTCAACTTCATGATTCGATTTATCTTTGAAACACCTTGATAATATTTGTCTTGTCAAATTCATTGTCCATTACAATGAAATTAGTGGTTGTGCTTCTTTCATAATTATTTCATAATAAATTGGACAATAAGTCAAATTTCTTATTATATATGTACTATTATATTTATATATTTACTATATTTTACACTAAAAGAGGTGTACAAGTTTACTCAATCACAAAAGAGATAAAAAAAATTTAAAAAGTGTCCATTAACTTAACTAAACTAATATATGAGAAATATGAAGGGACAATTGCCCCTTATCCACTATATTTTAATAAATTACATTCTTCAAATTTTTATTTGAACCAAAATTGTACTCTCAAAAATATGATTGTTGATTTGATAAACATTGTCATCTTAATAATAAATTTATTTTTATGATATATATATATATAAAACCAGCAATTTTATGAAACTAAATAATATTAACTTTCATAATTAAATTTAAAAATATTGTATCTGAAAAAGGTTCAAATAATATATCTTATAATTTACAAGACCTGTGATTAGCAACGTTATATAAATAAAGTGGGCATCTCAATTTTTTTCAAATTAATTCTTTAAAAGTTAAATTACCTGCTTTAGATATGCGTTGCTTATAAGCAAATAAATAGGAGAGAATCTGTCTATGTTCAATATTCTCATTGTGTGGCGAACACTATAGAAACTAAAGGAGAAATGACTCCATAAAATTCATTATACTTACCTTCGATAAATATTGGAAAGGATTAGTTCAGTGGCTCCATTCAATAAGCGTTACAAGGTATCCATGACGAACTTCTTTGGAAAAGGCAGAAACCCCATTGTTTCTACATTTTTCTTCCAGAATGTGCTTCGCAGAGAATAAAGAAAGATAATAGGCGTAGGAGATCATTTATCTTTTTCTTTAGAAAGGAATTCGCATAATTTTTTAACGAATTTAGAAAAGGACAGTACAACGTAAAGCTGTTTATGATTACCTTACCAAGATACCTACGTCTTGTTTAACTCCGTACTATGTAGCAAGCGACACTACTTCTCAGCAACTTCTTGTATTGTAGAAGTATTAAACGTACATTCAAATATTCATCATTGGAGAGCTGTAAAATTGACACAAACACTGGCCCATCTACCTTTTACTCTTTTACAGTGGCAGTATTAAAAATATGCCACTCTTGTGAAGGCATTGAAACATTATAAAGATTCGCCAAGTGGCTTGAGAAGTAGCAGGCTAAATATATCTATAGAATTGTTTTAGCTTGTACGCGATTTTTCTCTTTACTAGAAAAATGTCTTGTAGTTTGGCGAGTAGTTTCAATGATTTTGTAGTGGAGATAATTACCAGGGCGAAAAAGGCAGAGGAAGCGAGGGATAGGAAAGAGGCATGCATTCTTACTGTGCCCATAGCCATTGTAGGTGAATGCACCAAGTTTTACCATCCCACCATGGTGTCATTTGGCCCTTACCATAATTACTCTCCCCAGTATCATGGTAAGAAGGTAGAAGAGTCACTCACGGAAAAAGAAAAGGAGCGGCGGAATCAGTTTAATGGATGGAGTCGGACAAGCTGTTGGCCACAAGAAGATTTTGGAAGCTTTCCGATGATGCCAATCACAAGGGAAAGCTTCAGGCTATGGTAGAGGTATGTGAACGGAAGAAAGTAACTCTTTGTCTCATATTGTAAAGACCAATTCTACCAAATGAAGAAAAAACATATCATAAGAAAAATATGTTTAAGTGGACAAAATTAAATTAAATGATTGCTATAACTTTTTTTAATTTCAATCATAAGTGTCGTTATATAATAATGTTAAAAGTTTACATCTCAATACATTCGACCAATTTGTCGACAGGTACCACTTTTAAAACTGAAAAAATACATCTTATTACATAGTTTCAACCTTTTGTCGAATTTCATACATATACAATAAATCAACAAAAAAATTATTATTTTTCCCAAACCATCATATAACGGTAACTAGGCAGCACACTGTAACAGTCCATGTCTCCTAAGCCTCTAGACCGCACATCCACCTACAAATCCTGAGATGGGAGTGTGGCCCAGGCACTTTTTCCACCCAACCATGGAGTGGTTAGGTCCCCGAGGCTTACCCTAATATGGAAGCGCACTGACCCTGCTCGAGAAGACTAGCAACTCGACATTGATGAGCTGGAAGAATATGAAGCAACTGTGATTCTATCTACTACAACAATCTTTAGTCTGAAATAGAAATCCTAATCACAGAATGGCAAAGAGAACATACAACACTAACCAAGCATATTCATGAAACATATGCAAAAATAATCTTTGGTCAAAGAATCTTTTCAAAAAGCAGTAAAAACTAATAGGTAAAACAGCCTATTTACCCTTCTCTATCTTATTCCAAATTACGCTTCAATTAAAAAATGTACTTTAAACACACCCTTAGTTTGAGAGGTCTACTTACTAATTTCTTCTGTATTCAAAATGCTTAGACAGAAATGAACAAGAAACAAAAAGAAAAACTATCAAATGGTTTACTGAAAGGTACGAACTATTTTAATAAATTTAGATAAACATATAACTATCTTTCCCATATTCTTGCAGATAGCCACATCATTGTTCACCTATCCAGCAATGGGTAATTCCAATTTTTACGTAAATCTATTAACAATAAAAACAAGAAAATAATAGTTTAGTTCCCCTGTTTCTTCAATATTTATTTTAAGAGTGAGAGGATAAAAGATTAAGTTTTGGCAACTACAAGTTTGTAAAAGTATTGTTAAATATATATTTATTGGAAGTTATTAGTCTTAGAAAAAAAAATCTAAGCAACAACATTTTAATCTCCCAAAGCCTAAAATTTGCAACTAAAAATTTGGGCTTTATGTTCAATCAAAAGTTCAGAATTTGGAAGTTTTAAGTGAAGCTAAAAATTTGATTTTGTTATGTTTTACTTTGCTAATTTGATCTAACTTGAGGGAACTATCTTCTTTACTGGAACTTGTGGGTGGCTTTCTACACATGCAAAGGAACGAAAAAGAAGCTTTTGCAAAAGTATTTAAAAGTAAGGATAGTGTGGGTGCCATTCAAAGCTTGTCGATAATAAACGTTTCAGGAAGTGAAACAATGAGTGAAATAATGACTCATCAATGGATGGAGAAACAAAGGAAAAAGATGAAAGGCAACGACATAATATAGTTTTCTTCATTTACAGGACATGACCGAACCAAGAACAGTGCTTTAACATCTGTTAAATTCAATCATAAATAACAATTCCTACACTAAAAAATTATTTCCTGCCCCTACATTACGTCCGACTTTCTTATTGACCACAATAAAACACCAAATCCATCAAAATTGACTCAAATCTAATGTCTATGCTAGAATGTTATGTGTGATAAAGATTAAAGACTATGCATTGCAAAGATACTAGCTTGAGATCTCGAAGACTCGACAAGAGTAATTAAAGTATGAAATACAAGAGCAGTTTAGACGATAGGTACCAAGTCCTTCTAAACCGGCTTGAGACTAAAACTACACAAAGGAGTTTAAGCGATTTAAGAAGATTATGAGAAAATGGGAATACAAAGGTGTTTGCAAATAAGAACCCAAAACTCTGCCTATGGTAATCACATTTTGGGAGGTCAAAAACACGCAAGCACTATGCAACCTTCACAAGAAGCCAAGACATGACAGTTCACACAGAAACAACCAAGCAAACATGTGGATCACAGACTACAAGATGCGCTTGTAAGAGGGATCCTGGAATCATTATTTATGCTAGAACAGAAATCAAATATATATATAATAAAAAGCCTATGGTTCATTACATAAATCAGACTTTGCATTTGCCTAAATATATAAAGCCTACAGTTCAAGTTTATTACTGATTGAGTGTTGCATGCGCTTAATAACAAACTAAAATCTCAAGTCCTATATGGTGTTTGTAGTATGTGAAAAATAGACAAACTTAAACAAAAAAAAGAAAATAATCCTAACAGAGCTATCACACAACTCACCAATACATGTAACAATGATCTCTCTACAAGATCTAAAATGGAAAAAAAAAACATTGCCATTCATTATTAAGATATCCAAAACATAGAAAGGAACCTGTATTTTATTGCAGTAGATGTAACAAAGTTGTCCTCTCCTTTCTTTTTCTGTGCTATCCCCTACTTTCTCTTCTCTTCACTATTCTCCATTTACATTTTTTTTTTCCTTTTCCCCCTTTTGGTTTTCTCCCCAAATCTTCTTGTTGTGTGTGTACTCTCTCATGCCATCCCCTTCCTTAAATAGCTCAATTCCCTCTTAATGACTGTGTAATCTTCATCACATGGTGTCCTTCATGCCCATAAATTTGGGTTCTAACTCTCAATCAACTCTTAGTTCAACTAGATCATTAGCACTTGAAGCCTAATTCGATGCCCAGAAACTACTGTGAGTAATTTTTTGTTAAAATATTCTAGACTTCCATTCAAATTATACCTCTTTGACTTCCCCATCACTAACGGTTAATAAATCATCTACTCAAACAGTCATTCATTTTACACAATAACTAGAGATTAGTTTTTTAAAAAATGAATACTTAAACCGCAATTTTATACATAGTCTTAAAAATATTAACAGTAACTTATATTTTAAATAGAAATTTAATTAAACTGAATAATTTAACAATTATCAGCTCTTTTCTATCAAATTTTAAATCAGGATAAAAGTATTAACTTTTTAAGAATTAAAAGTAAGTTCATCTTTCCAAAACATTCAAATAGCAAAACATTTACTATGAATTAACCAAATAAGAGATAAAAATCCAAGTATAACAGTTATGTGGTGTGTGATTTTATCATAAAATTCTAGACTCATCCATACTAAGGAGCTAGGCTCCCCTACCTCAACCACACCCCCATCCTCAGATCCTATCGAAAGATGACCACTCAAATTTTGATCAGTAGGTTAGTCCCAAAAATCTATAACCAAATCAATTTGAAATTTTTTTTCATTATGAGTATGCATAATCATATCAAGAAATATGATATATTTATCAACATATAAAACACATTTAATCATTTTCAACTTCCAATTTATCATTCTTAACAAATTAAATAATTTACATTTAATAAATTTAACAAAGCATCTAGCAAATAAATTTATTCATCTAGGGTTGCTAAAACTTGACCAAATTAAAAAAAAAGTCCACACTAGTCACAAAACAACTAAAAAGTCATAGGTCTACAAAATTGGTTATGACATCCTTCCCCTCTAAGAGAAGGTGTCGTCCCGATTTCTTATGAAAATACAACATAAGTTCTCAAACCATAAACTAAATGGAAAACATAAATCAAATAGCATTTATAAGTCTATAGAAGTAAATGCAAAAAAGATCTAATCATGTCATCTACATCCTCCCATGTAGCACTGTCAATAGAGAATTGGTCCCATTGGACCTTATACTACAAGATCTCTTTGTTGCGCACCTTGATGGTATGTTGATCAATGATACTGGATGGCTCCACTAACAACACTCCTAGATCCTATACCTGTAAAGCACACCAATCAAGGATATGAGAAGCATTTGGATGATAATGTTTCAATATAGATACATGGAACACATTATGAATATGGGAAAGGGTGGGTGGTAAGGCCAGTCTATATGCAATAGGATTGATAATCTCCAAAACATCAAAAGGTCTAACATATCTAGGTGCAAGCTTAGAAGCTCTGCCATAAGATATGGAACTCTTATGTGGCCTCACATGAAGAAAAACTTTGTCCCCCACTATGAACTGCCTGAAAGTATGGTTCTTGTCTGCATAACTCTTATGCCTATCAGTGGCTTCCTTCAACCACTCTCTAATAAGTGGCATCTACTCTTGCATCTCCCTTAACAATTCAGGACCCACAATGATCCTATCCTCAACTCTGTCCCAACTGATGGGTGTCCGACACTTTCTCCCATAAAGAGATTCAAAAGGAGTCATACCTAATGATGAATGGTAAGAATTATTGTTAGCAAACTCAACCAAAGGAAGATACTCTTCCCATTTGTACTGTTGATCCATGTAATACATTCTCAGTAAGTCCTCAAGAACTTGGTTAACCCTCTATGTTTGACCATCCATCTGAGGATGATAAGTTGTACTGAAGTTCACCCTTGTTCCCAAAGAAGCATTTAAGGTTGTCCAAAACCTTTATGTCATTCTCATGTTCCTATCAAATATTATGGTCTCTGGTACTCCATGAAGTCTTAAAATCTCCTGGACAAATTTCTTGGCCAAAACCAAAGATCCATCCCTCAGACTACCTAGTATGAAATGTGAAACCTTGGTCAATTTATCAACCACAACTAAAATTACATCATGTTTGTGCTTAGTCATAGGAAAACCTTGAACAAAGTCCATAGTAATAACCTACCACTTGTACTCTGGTATCTTGTGAGGATACAAAAGTCTAGCTGGATGGACATGCTCAGCTTTAACCCATTCGCATTCTAGACACTAAGCTATAGATGCTACAACATCTCTTTTGAGCTTGGGACAAAAATATAATGGTCACTTATCAACAAGCATTTTATTAACTCCTGGGTGTCTTGTATATGGAGTGCAATGCATCTCCTCAAAAACTAATTTCCTCAACCCATCCTAGTTGGGAATATACATCCTCCCTTGCTATCTCAAAATACCATCCTCATCAAAAGAGTAACCATCAAAATGGTGGTCTATTGAATCATTCTGTAATGCTGATTTGACCAACTCATAATGGTCATCACCTTGGAGATTCTGCAACACCTGTTCCTTTAGGCATTTTCAAGTAGTAGAAATGATTTCAATGTGTCCCCTTATACTTACGGCATTAGCTACCCTATTTTCCTTCCTTTTAATATATTCAATACCAAATTCATACTCACTCAAGAATTATATCCAACACCTTTGTCTAGCATTAAGATTGGGTTGGGTGAAGATGTACCTCAAACCCATATGGTCTATTTTTAACTCGAGGGGCTTACCTAATAGGTAGTGTCTCCACATCACAGGAGCATGAACTATGGCAGCAAGTTCTAAGTCACGAGGTGCATAATTAACCTCATACTACTTCAGTTTTCATGACTCATAAGCCACTACTTTATCATATTGCATAAGTACCCTCCTAAACCTTCACCTGAAGCATTTGTGATTATCATAAAATGACCATTAGGATGGGGTATAACTATGATAGGTGCATATGTGAGTTTTTGTTTCAATGACTGGAATGCCTTCTCACAAAACTCTATCTACTCATACCTCTTTCCTTTCCTCTATAAGGATGTAATAGATGCTGCAATTTTGGAGAATCCTTCCACAAATTTCTGATAATATATTCCAAGTCCCATGAAGCTTCTAACTTCACTCACATTCTATGGATTTGGCCATTCAAGTATAGCTTGGATATTTGTTGGATCCACTGCAATGCCCTTAGTAGAAGTAATATGCCCCAAGTAGTGAATCTCTTCTTGATAAAATGAACACTTGGAAATTTTTCCATACAATTTCCTATCTCTAAGGTGTTGCAAAACTATACGCAAGTGTTCCTCATGTTCCTCAAGATTCTTGGAATAAATCAATATATCATCTATAAAAATCTCTACAAATTTATCCAAACAATCTTGTAATACAGTATTCATCAAGTTCATGAATGCTACAGGAGCATTAGTCAATCCAAAAGGTAACACTACAAATTCATAATACACATACCTTGTTCTGAAAGCTTTCTTTGCTATATCTTCCTCCTTGATCTGGAGCTGATGATACCCAGATCTTAAGTCAATCTTTGAGAACACTGTTGATCCTTTCATTTGATCAAAAAATTCATCAATTCTAGTAAGCGGATATCTATTCTTAATAGTCACTTTGTTAAGCATCCAGTAATCTATACATAGCCTCAAAGTGTCATCTTTCTTCTTTACAAAGATCACAAGTGCTCCCCATGGAAACATAATGGGGTGTATGAACCCTTTGTCTAAAAGTTCCTACAACTGAGTTTTCAACTCATACATCTTTATGGTTGTCATTCTGTATGGAGCCTTAGATTGAGGTTCAGTTCTTGGTAACACATCTATAGAGAAGTCAAATTCTCTCTTAGGAGGAAATTCAGGTAGTTCCTCTGGAAACACATCTTGGAACTCTTGCAAGATAGGATAGTCATTAAGACTAGAAGGAGTGTCTAAGTCTTTTGCATAAGCTACATATATTTTACACCCCTTCTTCTTGGATTTCTTCATTTGCATAGCAGATATAAGCCTTAGTTCCAAAGGTTTTTGAATACCTTTAACGATTATAGGCATACCTAAATCATCTAAGCATTGAATTATCTTTTCATTACAACTCACAATGGCCCTGTACTCAATTAGCCAATTTATGCCCAAAATAACATCATAAGATCCTAAAGGAGTGACATAAAGGTTAACTTGAGTTTTATAAATTTGGAAATTCCAAATTGCTGCATGCTAGACACTGCTCAACCCTACACTCTGCCCTATTGCCATATTCAACCATCCATGGTTCAGATATATAACTAGCTCTAATAGATAACTTTGAAATAAACTTAAGATCTATAAAACATTCAGCATCTCTCATATCAATTAAAATAGAAACATCATGTCCATAGAGCTTACCAGCTATCTGAATAGGAGTTGCCTAAAAATCTGCTTGGCGATGATCAACCACTACATGAATCTAGTGTTGCACCTAAGGAGCTTTACCCTCTCTCTGAGTCATATTCTGGGGACAAGATGTAGCATAATAATTACCCCCACAATTGAAACATCCATTTCTCAGTCCTTGCCTATTTTTAGCTCTGTTCCTCCAGTTGTTTCCATTCCTATTATTGTTTCTATTTTGATTCTAATTTTGGGGATTGTTATTGTTTCTTCCTCCATTTCCTCTACCTTTACCTCTTAGGTTCTACATTTTCTGATGTCCATTGTTCCTTTATTTATCATTGTCATATTTCCTCTTGAATCCTTGTGAACCATTGTTTCATTAAGAGACTCAAATTTCTAGAACCCTTTTTAGTTTCTCCTCCTGTAGTGGTGCCTTCGCATAAGCGAACTCCATCATTTCAGGTTCATGCATCTCAACTTCAGATCCAATCTCTGGACGTAATCACAAAATGAACTTATGTGTCCAAAAACATTTGTCTTGCAGATATTGAGGAACATATTTCACCAAATGGTTGAATTTCTCATGGTAATCAGTTACTGACAAAACCCCCTAGATCAAATTTTAGAACTTAGACACTTTTCTATCATAATACAGCTATGGCAACCATCATTTCCTAAAGCAAACAAGTAAATCATCCCAAGATATCTATCCTAGTCATAGCTTCTTTTTGGCTATTTCATTATTCCACCAAGTAGTTTCTTTCTCCAATCAGCTGGAAAGCTCCCCATAATGCCCTTGACTGTCCTGAAAGATTTTGAACATTAAAGTAATTTTCCATGCATATAATCCATGCCTCAACAATATCCCCTATATTATTTCCATCAAAGGCAGGTGGCGTGACCTTTTTAAGGTCCTTTCTCAATTCCTCAACAATCTGGTCATTATTAAGATCTCCAGCATTTTCCCTAATATTGACAACTCTCTTATGATGTTCCTCATTCATCCTATCCTCTTCTTCTTTTTGAAGAGCCTCAAGCCTTTGATCTTCCACTTGTTTCCTATGAGCTTCATCATCCTGATGACCCTCATTCTATCTAACCCTTAAGTCATTTTCAATGTCATTCATTCAATCATTTTGCTGCTACAAAATGTTCATCTATTTAGCTAGGAGGGCTACAATTTCATCAAGCCTTTGACTTAGAATACCACTTTGTTCATTACTATTTCCAGCTCGGCCACTAATTTGGGTGTGCATGATGACAATGTTATCCTATACCATGCACAAACACAACTTCAGTATAGAAGACCCAGGCCCTAGAGTTTAAACATAGCTCTGATACCACATGTAAAGACCAATTCTACCAAATTAAGAAAAAACATATCATAAGAAAAATATGCTCAAGTCAACAAAATAAAATTAAATGATTGCCATAACTTTTCCTTATTTAGACCATAAGTGTCATTATACAATAATGTCAAAAGTTTACATCTTAATACATTCGACCAATTTTTTGATAGGTACAACTTTTAAAACTAAAAAAATACATCTTATTACATAGTTTCGACCTTCTATCGAATTTCATACATATACAATAAATCAACAAAAAAATATTATTTTTCCCAAACCATCATATAATGATAATTAGGCACCACACTGTAATAGTCCTTGTCTCCTAAGCCTCCAGACCACACGTCCACCTACAAATCCTAAGATGAGAATGTGGCCCAGGAACTTTTTCCACCCAACCATGGAGTGGTTAGCTCCCCTAGGGCTTACCCTGATATGGAGGCACACCAACCCTACTCGAGAAGACTAGCAACTCAGTACGGATGAGCCAGAAGAATATGAAGCAACTATGATTCTATCTACTACATCAATCTTTAGTCTAAAATAGAAATCCTAATCATAGAATGGCAGAGAGAACAAACAAAAATAACCAAGCATATTCATGAAACATATGTGAAAATAATCTTTGGCCAAAGAATCTTTTCAAAAATCAGTAAAAAATGATAGGTAAAACAACCTATTTTCCCTTCTCCATCTTATTCCAAATTACGCTTCAATTCAAAAATGTACTTTAAACACACCCTTAGTTTGATAGGTCTACTTACTAATTTCTTTTGTATTCAAAACGCTTTGACAGAAATGAATAGAAAATAAAGAAAAACTATCAAATGCTCTGTTGAAAAGTACGAACTATTTTAATAAATTTAGATAAACATATAACTATCTTTCCCATATTCTTGCAAATAGCCACAACATTATTCACCAATCCACTAATGGGTAATTCCAATTTACATAAATCTATTAACAATAACAAGAAGAAAATAATAGTTTAGTTCCCTCGTTTCTTCCATATTTGTTTTAAGAGTGACATGATAAAATATTTAGTTTTGGCAACTACAAGTTTGTAAAAGTATTGTTAAATGTATAATTACTGAAATTTATCAGTCTTAAGAAAAAAAATAAAAAATCTAAGCAACAACATTTTAATCTCCCAAAGCCTAAAATTTGCAACTGAAAATTTGGGCTTTATGTTCAATCAAAAGTTCAGAATTTGGAAGTTTTAAGTGAAACTAAAAAATTGATTTTGTTCTATTTTACTTTTCCGATTTGATCTAACTTGAGGGAACTGTCCTCTTTACTAGAACTTGTGGGTGGCTTTCTATGCAGGCAAAGGAATGAAACAAGAAGCTTTTGCCAAAGTATTTAAAAGTAAGGATAGTGTTGGCACCATTCAAAGCTTGTCGATAATAAATGTTTTAGGAAGTGAAACAATGAGTGAAACAATGACTCATCAATGGATGGGGAAACAAAGGAAAAAGATGAAAGGCAATGACATAATACAATTTTCTTCATTTATAGGACATAACAAAACCAAGAACAGTGCTTTAACATCTATTAAATGTAATCATAAATAACAATTCCTATGTTGAAAAATTATTTTCTGCCCCTTCATTACATCTAGCTTTCTTATTGACCACAAGAAAACACCAAATCCATCAAAATCAGCACAAATCTAATGTCTACGCTGGGATGTTATGTGCGATAAAGATTAAAGAGTATGCATTGCAAAGATGCTAGCTTAAGATCCCTAAGACTCCATAGGAGTAATTAAAGTATAAAATACAAGAGCAGTTTAGACGATAGGTACCAAGTCCTAAACTGGCTCAAGTCTAAAATTGCACAGAGGAGTTTAAGCGATTTGAGAAGATTATGAGAAAATGGGAATATGAAGGTTTTTACAAATAAGAACCCAAAACTCTGCCTATGGTAATCACATTTTGGCAAGTCAAAAACACGAAAGCACTATGTAGCCTTCACAAGAAGCTAAGACATGATGGTTCACACAGAAATAGCCAAGCAAAAATGTGGATCACAGTCTAAAAGTTGTTCTTGTAAGAGGGATCTTGGAATCATTATTTATGCTAGAACATAAATCAAATATATATAATAAAAATCCTATGGTTCATTACATAAAACCAGACTTTGTATTTTCCTAAATATATAAAGCCTACAAATCAAGTTTATTATCGATTGGGTGCTATATGCGCTTAGTGTGATAGTGTCACAAAGGCCCAAAAGGTAAGAGTAGCTAGAACAAAATTGAGATGAACATCTCTCACTTGGTAAAAATTTGTCCAAGATGAAAGAATTAAGGAGGGAAAGAACCCTATAACCAGTTGGAAGGGTATGGTGGTCAAGATAATGGAGACTTATCTACCAGATGATTATCAAGTACAATTGCACAAGAAGATACATAATTTGAGACAAAAAGACCTTGAGGTGAGTGCCTACACCAAAGAATTTTGCAAGCGTTGATTAAGGTCACATGTGATGGAGGAAGATAGTTTGAAGGTGGCTATGTACATTAATGCATAGATAAGGAATATCTAAGAAGAAATCAGTCTCCTAAGCCCTAAGATTGTACACCAATGCTATCAACTAGCCCTAAAGGTGAATGATAGGCTTAAGAAGAAACAAGATTCAAGTAGTAGGGGTAAAGGTAGAGGAAGAGATGGAAGAAATTAGAGAGGAGGCTTTGGAGGAAGGAACTTGGAAGCAAGAACCCAAGGTGAGTCTAAGCTCAAAGAGAACCATGGAGAAATAATCAATATTAGAGGATGTTACAATAGAGAAAGAGCCCCTAATAATAGTTCAAGGGTAACATATAATGATCAAGGGAGAGGATCTTATGTCTCATGCATTAAATGTTATGATTGTCACTAATATGGACACCCTACATATTGGTGCCCGAAAAAAGTAGATCATCTCAATTAGGAGAGAAGAGGGTGATTTTTTTACAAAAAAAGTCTTCAAGAAGCAAGACATTAGAGGTATCATTGGACTCGGATATGGGAGAGAGATTGATGATTAGAAGAACACTCATAAAGGATCCTACAAAGGAAGAACCAAGTCAAAGAAGGTACTTATTCAGGGTCAAATGTAAGATTCTAGGTAAATTTTGCAAAGTCATAATAGATTATGTTTCTACTGATAACATAAATTCCATGGAAGCAATAGAAAAGCTTAAGTTGCAAAGGATGCCCCATACTAACTCTTATAGTGTCACTTGGTTGAATAAAGATCAACATGTGTTGGTTTATGAGAAACCTTGGGTGGAGTTCTCTATAGGGAGATACAAGGACAAGGTGTAGTGTGATGTCTTACCCATGGATGCTTTCCATCTACTACTAGGAGACCTTAGCAATTTGATAGGGTTTCCATACATGATGGGTCCAAGAACTCATATACCTTCAAGAAGGATGGGGTGACCTTCAAGATTCAATCAATCTTGGAAGAAGGGGAAGTGAAGAAAGGAGGACCTAATATACTCTTAGTGAGGGAGAATTATTTTGTGAAGACACGAGAAGAAGAAAATGGAGTAGGCTTTACCTTAGTATTTAAACCTAAGGACGAAAGGGTATGCAAGAAGGAAGACCTACCTCTATAAGTATAGGATTTGGTGTAGAAGTACAGGGACATTTCTAGTGATGGTAAACTAGCTACCATGCCTCCTAAGAGAGCCATTAGTCATCAAGTTGACTTCATACCAAGAGCCTCACTCCCTAACAAAGCTTCTTATAAAATGATGCCAGAAAAAAATGTTGAAATTACCAAACAAACCCAAGATTTCCTTAACCAAGGATTGATTAGAAAGAGCATAAACCAATGTGTTATTCCCATATTCCTAGCCCCAAAGAAAGGTGGTACTTTGAGACTTTGTATAGACTCTAGGGCCATAAAAAGGATAACCATAAGGTATAGGTTTCCTATCCCAAGGATTGAAGACCTAATGGACTACTTAGGAGAAGAAAAATAATTTTCAAAAATAGACCTTAGAAGTGGATACCACAAGATAATGATCAAGAGAGGAGATGATTGGAAGACAACTTTTAAGACCACTTAGAGACTCTATGAGTGGCTTTTCATGACATTTGGGCTATCTAATGCTCCCAGCACCTTCATGAGGTTAATGAATGAACTATCAAAAGACTTCATAGGGAAATGGCTTGTTGTATATCTAGATGACATCTTGGTGTTCAGTAAGACAAAGGAGGATCATCTTAAGAATCTACAAATGGTAATTCAAAGGTTACATGAGGAAAAGTTGACAATAAACCTAGAAAAGAGTGAGTTCCTAAAAAAAGAGCTATTGTACCTAGGATTTTTTATCTCGAAAGGAAATTTGAAGATGGACACAAGTAAGGTGGAATAAATATTGAAATGGCCCACACCTAAGTCTTCTACTGAGGTTAGAATTTTATATGGCCTAGCACAATTCTATAGGAAATTTATTAGGCAGTTTAGTGAGATATGTGCACCATTTTTGGACACCATTAAGGGAGGTATAAAGACCAAATTTTAGTGGAATGAAAAATATAACAAGGATTTTGAGACCTTGAAAAAGAGAATAGTCACTCAACCAATATTGGTGTTTCCTAGCTTTGATAAACTATTCATAATAGAATGTAAGGCCAGTCACACTACCATTACAACACTCCTCAGTCAGGAAGGAAGATCAGTGGCCTTTCATAGTGAAAAGTTAAGTGATGCAAAATAAAGATACTCTTCTTATGACCTGAAATTATATGCACTAGTACAAGCACTAAGGAAATGGAGACACTATCTCCTCCCTAAAGAGTTTTTCATCTATATGGACAACCAAGCCCTGAGATTCCTTAACTCATAGGAAAAACTAATTCACAACAATATGAAGTGGGTGGAATACATCCAATCCTACACATTCACCATCAAGCACAAGAAAGGACTTCAAAATAAGGTGGGATATGCATTGAGAAGGATATTGTGCATAGTCCAAGAGATCCAGTTGAAAGAAATTGGAAAAGAGAGATTCAGAGAGTTTTACCCAAAGGAAGAGGACTTTTCAGTAGCCTAAAAAGTATGCCAGGACTTCCAAAATAATTTCTAAGGTGAGCACTCTGACTATACTATTCAAGATGGTCTTTTGTTTAGGACAGGACAACTCTGTGTACCTAGAGGTTCAATGCGAGAGAACCTATTGCAAAAGAAACATAATGGTGCATTAAGTGGACATTTTGTATACAAAAGACCTTAGAGTTAGTTAAAAGATACTACTATTGGCCTAAGATGAATAGAGACATTCAAAAGTATGTAGAAACCCTCATAGTCTCTAAAAAGGCTAAGGGTATTTCGTCTAATGTAGGGTTGTATTGACCCTACATTAGATGAAATTCCCTTAGCCTTTTGTAGAAACTTGCATAGTCTCTCAAATGGCTAAGGGGATTTCATCTATTGGAGGGTTGTATCGACCCCTTCCAATTACAAATAGGCCTTGGGAGTTCTTTAGCATGGATTTTTTAGTTGGTCTTCCTAAGACTAAGAAAGCCTTGGATAGTATCTTTGTGATAGTAGATAGGTTTAGTAAGATGGTGTACTTTATACCATGAAAAACTGCCCATAATGTATCCTATATAGAAATTATCTTCTTTAGAGAGGCAATAAGAATAAATGGTTTACCTATCAGTATTGTATCAAATAGAGAGTCTAAGTTTATGAGTCATTTCTAGAAGACCTTATGGGGCAAGGTTGGTACTCTAAGTAAAATATTCTCTCAAGATTCTTAGGACCATCGCAAATAAAATGTGCTTGGTTGGAATGAAAAAGGGGTTAGTGTATATAGTTTTCCTTTTTGTTTTAGAATTAGAAGTGTTAAGAGTGAATTATGAGCTCTTGCCCTAGGTGAGCTTGGTAATAGCCTGGCTAGGAAAAAAGAGGATCAGATATTAAAACTTGTATGGTTGGATTGGTAGGAACAATCCAAGGGTTAGATCGTGTTGAAATAATTAAGATGAAACACCCCAATAAATGGTGGAACTTTATGAATTTATTTCATTGGCCCAAGAAGAAGGGACTAGGAAAGAGAGCAATTAGCCCTATTTTCAAGGACTATGTCCCTAGGAGTATGGAGGTATTGTATAGAGGAATTGAAGAAGCCTCACCTTGAAAATATCTTGTAAATTTGAAAAGGGTATCTAGATCCTAAATTATTTTTTGGGGTCTTTAAGAAAAATATTGGATAAATTATTAATTTGTACCTAAACAAAGCTACAAGGGGCAATTAGGCCTATTTCCTAGTTTTTATGAACTCGGTGGGAAGAAGGTTGAAGAAGGGTTCTATACTCTCAAGATAGTTGTTATTTGACCTAAAGACATTGAAATTCAACCTTGCAATCCATAGTGAGCATTTTGGCATAGGTAGCTAGAATAGCCTATGTGGAATTCAGTGAGCATTTGAACACTTTATTGATAGGTGGAACTTCATTAGGAAGGTGGAACTTCATTAGGAGGGTGGAGATCTTTGTGACTTTTCCTTGGGATTAGGGGTAGATAATTCTCTATTAAGGTCCATAGAAGAGGCCTTGAAGTGAGTCAATTTGACTCCAAGATTGAGAAAAAGGAATCATATAACATTTGTATAAAATAAAAATGGCAAAGAAGTAATGCAATGTGGCCAAAGAGATATTCAAACTATGCAAGGCAAGGCCCAAATGATTAAAAATTTTCAAAGATGGATCATAAATGTGTGAAAACCATTATGAAAACCAATGGTGAGGTTTAAGGACCTTAGAGAATTCATAGAATTTGTGGCTTTTCAAACATATTATACTTCAATGGACAACAACTGCATTATTTCAATTCCCATCTTTCCTCTCCAAACTTGTGAGATTATTGTTTTATGCATATACATATCCATGTTGTGCAATGTTCATAGAATAAAATAACCCTCATGATTAGGAATGTTTGGAAAGGGCTATTATTAGTGGTATAGGAGCACCAAGGTTGAAAGCCCTTCTTGTTTGTGTTATATTTCTTTCCTAGTTGACTACATTGATTAAGAAAGAATAGGGAGTTTTTTTATGTGTTAGATTTTTCGAGGTTATTATTTGAAGGTCTATGTGTCCATCCATTCATTGTAAATTCCTAGAGGACACATGGGTCAAATAGTGGAATGGACCCTATAGATCTTTAGGAAGTTGATTTTGGAGTGTTTTGAGTCTTAAAGTTTAGGTTAGAAGTCTAGTTGAGTTAGCCATGGAGTCAAAAAAAACTTAAGACCAATTTGGTAAGAGCACAAGAAAAGATTCTCATGGAAACTTTTCATTTTTGCAAAAGTTACTTGACAACTTTTCTTCTAATGGAGTTTTAGACTTAAAAAAAGGAATAGGTCAGTTAGAGAAGATGAACCAAGAAGGAGGAATCTATTTAAGACTTTCCATGGCCAATTCATAAGGTTGGTTAACATTTTTATTATTTTTCATACTACTTTGTAACTGTGACTAGCAACAGTGACAATGTCATCTACTTTTGGATTGAAGTACATGTAAATTGAATAGAGTTGTTCGTGCTTTCAATATAAATTATATTTTATGGTGTTTTAGAAACTCTATATGTAATTAGTTTGATAGAAAGATAATCATTATATAGGTCCTTTTTAAATTTCTTCAAGTTACTGGTTTCTTGGTCCATTCTAGATTGTGTATATAAAATGGCCTCTCAAGCTTCCCAAGATCGTGGCAACCAAAATGTGCCTATTTATAATGCAAGAGAGGTCCAGGTACATAAGTTTTCTTTTTGGTTTTTTTTTGGAAGTGCAAGGATGGAACTATGAGCTCTTTCGGTAGGTGATCTTAGTAATATCTCAGCTAGGGAAATAAACGATCAAGATTGTATAGTGCAGGTTTGGATTGATTGGTGTAATCCAAGAGTTGGATCATGTTGAATCAAAAATGACACAACTCTAAAATAAATATAACCCCAAGACACGATCTCATCAGTCTATAAAGGAAAATCCAAGACTGTGACCCTTCAGGCTTATTTTTAAGGACTATGTCCTTAAGTGTAGGAAGCTACTATATGGAGAGAGTGAAGAACCCTAATCTTGAAAATCATGTATAAAACTGAAAAGGGTGTTTGAATCTATGATTATCTTTTGGATCTGTAACTCAGATTGACTAGATCAAACTTTGTTAACCAAATCAAGCCTTCACTCTGATACCACTTGACACTGTCAAGAATGGAGGATCCAAGAATGGATAGTCCAAACCTTGCAGCCAACACCAACATAGCAGAAATACACATAAATAACAAGAGATAAACATAAATAAACTTCCATTCATCATTTACTGATCATTACATGTAACATGTCGAGCTATAAGGCCTTCTTAGTTATGGCCAATTATGTCAGAAAATACAACATCGATCTCATAGGATCTAACAACCAACTAGCTAGTTGAAATTTGGACGACCATAAGAACTAGTAGAAACACAAAGGAAGATCTAAACTTCTGATCGCAAGCCACAAAGTAATCCCCTTATTTTTCCGAGCTCACAATAGCTACTAGCTCTGCTAAACATTTACAAATCTATCTCTACTACTTCCTCTCTTCCTCCCTTCCCCTCCTAAGGAACTACCCATACCCTCGTTATATACTACTCAGCCACAAGTTGGCTTTGCCACAAGAAATAAATACAAAACATCAGTTGAACTCATGTAAAAAATTAGCATGCTATGTGTTATCTATCAGTCATCTTGCAACATGCATTAAATATGGATAGGAGAAAGTATTAATAAAGATATAAGTCATCACATGCCCAACGGTCAATCCACATCATGAGCAACACAACCCAAATTAAATGCACCAGTCAACCAAGCCCAAATAAATCAAATAAACCAGTCAATGAACTAGAACACCAAGCAAACAATACTAATAGGTGATAGGACATCGAGACCCATTCAATGAATAAAATCACCAAGAAGCAACCGAGCACTGAACTCATCCATTGAGTAAAAACCATAGACCAAATACTAATATATTTTTGGTGATACAGGATTTTCAATTATCCCAGGATTCTCTCGGATCACAAATTTTGGCTATTTCTCATTAGTAAAGCTAAATCAAACCTTTATTGTATCTAAATCCCTAACCCTAACCCTAACTTTATTTCTTATCCTAATCATAACCCTAAAAATTTAGTCTAGACCCTAAAAATAAGCCCAATCCTAACTCAAATTTTAATCCCATCCCTAATATATCTAGATGTATAACCATGACCATATTCATAAACTAAACCTTAAATGTAACCCTAAACATAACATTGACTGTGACCCTAATTCTATTTCTCTATATAGCTCTAACTATAATCCAAATCTAATACCTTACCATAATTGTAACTACAACTCTATCTCTAACTATAATTTAGGGCTATGTTCAAGGTTTAATTATGATTAGGGCTGACTTTTATTACACTTAGGATCAGGGGGATGTTTCAATTAGGTTTAGGGTTTATTTAGAATTAGTGTTAAATATCCATAAGGGTAAATATTTAGATATAGTTGGCATATAATTAGTGTTGATCAAGGGTTAAAAGTGTAATTTGGGGTAAGCATTCACATAGAGTTAGGATAAGCATCCAAATAAGGTTCAACATGAATAAGGGTTATAGTTCAACCAAGGATAGCATTAGCAATTAGTTAGGATTAGGATTAAATTATGTTGAGTTAAGATTAGGGTTAGGGATCAATTAATTTTATAGTTTTATCAATGTTCAATTAGGATTAGGTTAGTGTTTAATTAAGGTAAGATTTAGAGTTCAATTATACCAATAGTTAGGATTATAAATTAATTAGGGTAAGGGATTAATTGGAATTAGATCTAGAGTTAGGGTTCATGTAAATATTGAATTAATTTCCAAAAATATAGGGTTAAATTTTAGTTGCGGCTTTCTTGATAAATCTAACACAAATCCTAGTTATATCTCTAACCCTAATCCTACTAACCCTACACCTAACTAGAATTTTAAATCTGAACCTATTTATAACTATAATACATATCCTAACCTTATATCTAATCCTATCCTCAATCCTACCCCTAATCATAAACCTAAGTATATATTTGATCAAAATCCTAAACCGAATCCTACCTCTAATCTTAATCCTTAGTTTAATTTATCTCTAAGCATAACTATGTCTTTATTCAAAACCTAAACCTTTACCCTAGCCATTTCCCTAAATGTAGTCCTGACATCAAGCCTAACCCTAATTCTATCTCTAATAATTACTATAACCCTACTCTTAACCCAAACCCTTACCTTAACATTAAATTTAATTTTATCCTTAACTCTAACCCAAATCCTACCCATAACCTATAATGTATCTCTAGCCAATGTTGGAAACAACTGTCTGAAGGAGATTGTTGGATACAATTGTTTAAAAATGTATTGTCCTTGATGTCACACAATGTCACATTATATATCAATTCTATGTGTCTACCGAGCTCAGTCGGTCAGCTTAGTATCTACCGAGTTCTCCCGGGTGTCAAAGGAAGTATGACAAAAGTTAGTATTAACCGAGCTACCTTGGTTAACAAAGGAAAAAGTTTCCTCGGTTATCAAAGAAAAGTTAGTATCTACTGAGTTCACCAAGTAACACTATATCTACCGAGTCACCAGTATTTACCGAGTTCCAGACTACGACTGAGTGGTTAGTACGGACCGAGCTTCTACTTCTACTGAGTGCATGATGATGCCCAGTAATACAGTGGATGCCGAGTATCAAAAAGTCACCGAGTTAGTTTGCAGTAACCATGTTACAATATTTGGGTTGACTCAGTAATACTTGTGTTTACTTGTTTTAGAGCCGACAGTTATAATATTTGGAATGATTATATGTGCTGACTTAACAAACAAAATAATCAATTTGAAGGATATATATATATAATCATTTAGAATGAAAAAAAAGGAGAGAAGTATGGGAAGAAAATGAAAATCAATTGAAGGTAGATATGTGCGAATTCTGAAGAAGGATGAGATATCCTTGAGGAGCATCAAAGATACATTCGATCAGAAAGGATCTAAAGTGGAGCAGAACAGAGATATGTAATCAGCAATACAGTTGCATCTCATACAGGTCATTTCACTATTATTTTCTTATCATGGTAGCAGTGATCTCTAAATCTCTTAACCGAGTTGGTTTAACAACCATATTGTAAATCCTCTAACAAGGTAACAATTCAGTTGAATTGTTTAAAGACCTCTTACAAGGCCACTCCTAACAAGGTGATTAAATCCTCTAACCAGGTAACACCTAATAGTGTGTTTTGTAACCTTTTACCGGGTTGGCCTCTAACCGGGCATCACTTCAGAAGAGTGAAAAATACTAACTAGTTACATTGGTGGTTTTTCCCTTATTGGGTTTCCACGTTAAATCTGGTGTCTCTTGTGTTATTGTTATTTTCATTATGCATGTTAATCAGTGATGAATGCTTCAGAACAAATCTAATTAATATACACTGCAAAGACTGAGTTTCAACATTTCTTTGTATGTTTATCGAGTTACAGTTATTCTCTTTGTTTACCGAGTATCAATAGTAAATTTATTCAAATAAGATATCTAAGGGATCTGTGGTAATATTTTTGTGAGTAACTAATTCACCCCCCCTCTCAGTTACTGCATCTATATTTCCATCAATTGGAATCAGAGCTTTTGGTGCTTGCAGGAAGGGTTTCAAGGACCTAAGCTAAAGATTAGGATGTCTTACAAGAGAGAAATTCCAAAGCTTAACAAGGAAAACTTTTCAGCATGCCAAGGTCTCATGAGACTTCATCTAGCTTCCATTGGTGATTCAGGATGCAAATACATTGATGAAGAATATACAGTTCCTACTGACATATTAACTGTGGAAGACATTGCAGAGAAAAAGAATCATAACACCATGATGATAGACATTGCATCAGCTCTTACCTATGAAGAATTTGATGAGATCAAAGACTGCACCACTGCTTATGAAATGTGGAACAAACTGAAGAAAACCTATGGTGGTGATGCCAATGTGAGAAGAGCCAAAGCAGAAAGTCTAAGAGGACAATTTGATAAGATGAGTATGAGAGAAGATGAGAATATTGTAAAATATGTTGAAAGAATCAAGGCAAGTGTAAGTGCAATCAGAGCTTCTGGAGGAACAATTACTGATGAAACTATTTTAAGTAAAGTTCTCAGAACTTTACTCCCTATCTATGCAATAAGAGTATCTGTTATTCAAGAGAAAAGATGTGAAGCAAATCATAATATAACTTTGGATGGTATAGTGGGAAGATTGACAGCATTTGAGTTAGACAACTATGACAACTATGTTCCAACTTCTAAAAATATTGAATCAGCATTTGAGGCCAAGGTTTCACTTAAGAAGGGCAAGAAAGTAAGAGGTTCAGTCAGAAAGTGAAGAAGAATCAGAAGAAAGTTCTGATAGTGATCTTGAAATTGTAGAAGCATTACTTGCAAAGAAATACTCTAAAGGCAGAGGAAAATACAAAGGTAAAACTCCCTTAATCTATTTTTCATGTGAAGAAATTGGTCATATTGCAACTAGGTGTCCAAACAAGAAAATAAAGGATGAGAAGAAAGGTCACAAGTACTATGGCAAAAAAAAATTCAAATCATTCAAGGATAAAGGTAAGAAAACATGTTTTATGGCTAAAGATTCTGATGAAAGTGAAGAAGAAATTGTCTTTATTGCTGTAAAAGATGAATCTGATAATGATGAAGATAAGATGGCACTTGTTTCTCATTTATGCAAAGATGATATATGGATAATAGACAGTGGATGTTCACACCACATGACTGGTGACAAAACAAAATTTGAAAACCTTGAAGACTGTGATGATGGTAATGTAAGATTTGGTAACAATGAACCTTGCTGTATAAAAGGAAAAGGAAGAATATCACTAACCAAAGAACTTACATGTGATAATGCTTATTGGGTTGAAGGACTAAAGCATAATCTTCTAAGTGTAGCACAGTTAATAAACATCAGTTTCAAAGTTGAATTCATGAATGGCCAAGCAAGACTGCTAGATGACAAAGGAAAGCAAATTGGATCAGGCAAACAAACAAAAGGTAACCCATTCTACCTTGATCTTGGTGAACACTCATGTTTTATTACTCAAATTGAAGAAATTTGGTTATGGCACAAAAGGTTATGTCATGTAAATTTTGATAACATGGTAAAGATAAGAAAATTCAAGAAAGTAAGAGGCATTCCTATTCTAAAGAAACCTGATATTGGTCTATGTAAAAATTGTCAAATTGGAAAAATGGGAAAGACTAGTTTTAAAAGTAAAAACTATAAGTCTGAAGAGATTTTGGAAATTGTGCATACTGATTTATGTGGACCTATTGGAGTTGAGAGCTATACTGGAGAAAAATACTTTATTCTTTTTGTTGATGACTATTCTAAAATGATGACTGTTATGTATCTGAGAGAAAAATCAGAAGCATTTGAGAAATTCAAGTGGTATTTGCATTGGCAAGAGTAGAAAAGGAAACAAGAAAAAGAATAAAATGCTTAAGATCAGATAGAGGTGGTGAATTCATCTCCCATGAATTCAATAATTTTTGCATTCAAAGAGGAATCAAAAGACAGGTATCAGCCCCTAGAACTCCTAAACAAAATGGAATAGCTGAAAGAAGGAACAGATCTATCATGGATTGTGCAAGGACTCTAATGATTGAACAGAACATTGCTATAAAATACTGGAAGGAAGCTATCAACATTGCAGTTCATACCTTGAACCGAGTACAGTTGAGAAAAGACACATTCAAAACTCCTTATGAATTATGGTATGGCTATAAACCTAATGTGAGCTACCTAAAAGTATTTGGCAACAAGTGTTATATCTTAAAAGAATCTAGAAAAAGAAAATTTGATGTGAAAAGTGATGAAGGAATATTCTTGGGATATTCTAGCAAAAGAAAGGCATATAAATGTTTGAACTTGTCTACTCACAAAGTCATAGAAAGTATACATGTGAAAGTTGATGAGTTTGCAGAAAAGACTGAAGAAGAAAGCAAAAAGGAACCAGAGAATTACAGGAGATTTGTTTACATTGAACCTGATACATTGCTAGATATATCTATCAATAATGAGTTGACTGTATCTACCGAACCCATTACAGTTACCGAGTCACAAGAAGAAGTTCAGACTGAGTCACAAGGAACCGAGTCTCAGCCTGAAGCTATCGAGCAAACATCTACCGAGCTAGAGCAACCTGAACTTGAAAAGGAAATTCTAGAAGATGACAATGTAACTCATTCAAAAGGCAAGGAACCTGTATTAGCCAAGTATGTCAGGAGGCATCATACACTAGATTAGATTATTGGAAATAACTTAGATGGTACCATGACCAGAAGTAAACTAAAAGGTACATGTTTACTTGCTGATTTTGAACCTAGAAATGTGAAAGATGCATTGGAAAATGAAAGCTGGATTGAGGCTATGAATTAAAAAAATAGAACAAATAGAAAAGAATAAAACATGGAGTCTTGTACCTAGACCTAAAGACAAAAATGTAATTGGAACAAAATGGGTATTTAGAAATAAGCTGGATGAAGATGGTCAAGTATCAAGAAACAAAGCTAGACTAGTATGTAAAGGCTATTCTCAAGAAGAAGGTATAGATTATGGTGAGACTTTTGCTCCTGTTGCAAGATTAGAAGGTGTAAGAACTCTACTTGCTTATGCAGCACATAAATAATTTAAGGTATATCAGATGGATATAAAATTTGCATTTCTTAATGGAATTCTTGATGAAGAAGTCTACATTGAACAACCTGAAGGCTTCATTGAACCAGACAAAAGGGATATGGTCTGCAAATTACACAAAGCATTGTATGGTCCGAAACAAGCCCCTAGAGCATGGTATGAAAGATTGCATAACTATCTTATTCAGATTAATTTCAAAAGAACCAATGATAACAGCAACTTGTACATCAAAGTTGGACCAGATAACAAAATTGTTTTGGCAAAAATATTTGTGGATGACACTATATTTACAGGGAATGATGATCAGTGCAAAGAATTCTAGGAACAAATGAACAATGAATTTGAAATGTCAATGTTTGGTCAGATAAAATTCTTTGTTGGTCTTCAAATTCAACAGAGCAAGAATGGTATGTATATTACTCAGTCTAAATACATTAAGGAAATACTTAAGAAGTTTGGTATGGAGGATTCAAAACCAGTTGGTACACCCATGTGTACTGGACTGAAGCTTACCAAAGATGATGATTCAAAAGAAGTAGATCAGACCTTATATAGATCCATGATTGGAAAATTGCAATATGTAGTACATACAAGACCTGATATTGCCTTAGCAGTTGGTATAGTAGCAAGATTCTTAGAAAAACCCAGAGAAAATCATATGATTGCAATCAAAAGAATCTTGAGGTACTTGAAAGGAACAGAAGAATATGGTTTGTGGTATAAATTTGGAGGCAATCTAGACTTAAAAGTATTTACTGATGCTGATTGGGCAGGAAACATTGATGACAAGAAAAGTACAAGTGGTGGATCATTTTTTCTTGGAAAAAGATTGATATCCTGGATCAGTAAAAAGCAAAATTGTACATCCCAATCCACAGCTGAAGCAGAATATGTTGCTGCTGCAGTAAACTACTCTAACATTGTTTGGTTTAAACAGTTATTGGAAGGCATGAAGGTTGAGATCAAAGAACCAGTTGTTATGTTTTGTGATAATACAAGTGCAATTAACATTTCAAAAAATTTAGTTATGCATTCCAAAACCAAGCACATTGCTATTAAGTATCACTTTGTCAGAGAATTAGTACAGGACAAGGAAATCAGATTGGAATATGTTCATACAAAAGAGCAAATTGCAGATATATTCACCAAACCATTACCTAAGGATGCATTTTTGTATCTCCAAGGTAAGTTAGGGGTTATTCCCCTATCCAAGGCTCACTAAATAAAGTCTTAGTGATGCATTATCCAGAGCATGTTGAAAATCAATAAGTTGATGCAGCACATTCAAGCAATCATTGCATATGAATCAGTACTTGGGGTACATTGGTATACACTGGCAGTATGAGAATTGTCTTTGGCATGTGTTGTCAAAGAGGGAGAATTTGTTGTCATTTCAAGAGAAATTTCTGAGAAGAATTTGAGAAGTTAAGAAGGAGAGTTTTCAGTCAAGAAGATAGTCTGCTGACAGAGGGAGATATGAATCAGAATGAAGCTAAGGATATATTCCTTATTCTATGAAATTTCATTGTAATATGACATACTATGTTGCCATCAATGCCAAAGAGGGAGATTTTTGGAAACAATTGTCTGAATGAGATTGTTGGATACAATTGTTTAAAAATGTATTGTCCTTGATGTCACACAATGTCACATTATATATCAATTCTATGTGTCTACCGAGCTCAATCGGTCAGCTTAGTATCTATCGAGTTCTCCTGGGTGTCAAAGGAAGTATGACAGAAGTTAGTATTAACCGAGCTACCTCGGTTAACAAAGGAAAAAGTTTCCTCGATTATCAAAGAAAATTTAGTATCTACCAAGTTCACCGAGTAACACTATATCTACCGAGTCGCCAGTATTTACCGAGTTCTAGACTATGACCGAGTGGTTAGTATGGACTGAGCTTCTACTTCTACCAAGTGCATGATGATGCTGAGTAATACAGTGGACACCGAGTATCAGAAAGGCACCGAGTTAGTTTGTAGTAACCGTGTTATAATATTTGGGCCGACTCAGTAATACTTGTGTTTACTTGTTTTAGAGCCGACAGTTATAATATTTGGAATGATTATATGTGCCGACTTAACAAACAAAATAATCAATCTGAAGGATATATATATAATCATTTAGAATGAAAAAAAAGGAGAGAAGTATGGGAAGAAAATGAAAATCAATTGAAGGTAGATATGTGCAAATTCTGAAGGAGGATGAGATATCCTTGAGGAGCATCAAAGATACATTCAATCAGAAAGGATCTAAAGTGGAGCAGAACAGAGATCTGTAATCAGCAATGCAGTTGCATCTCATACAGGTCATTTCACTATTATTTTCTTATCATTGTAGCAGTGATCTCTAAATCTAATAACCGAGTTGGTTTAACAACCATAGCGTAAATCCTCTAACAAGGTAACAGTTCAGTTGAATTGTTTAAAGACCTCTTACAAGGCCACTCCTAACAGGGTGATTAAATCCTCTAACCAAGTCACACCTAACAGTGTGCTTTGTATCCTTTTACTGGGTTGGCCTCTAACCGGGCATCACTTCAGAAGAGTGAAAAATAGTAACTAGTTACATTGGTGGTTTTTCCCTTATTGGGTTTCCACGTTAAATCTGGTGTCTCTTGTGTTATTGTTATTTTTATTATGCATGTTAATCAGTGATGAATGCTTCAGAACAAATCTAATTAATATACACTGCAAAGATCGAGTTTCAACATTTCTTTGTATGTTTACCGAGTTATAGTTATTCTCTTTGTTTACCGAGTATCAGCAGTAAATTTATTCAAATAAGATATCTAAGGGATCTGTGGTAATATTTTTGTGAGTAACTGATTCACCCCTCCCTCTCAGTTATTGCATCTATATTTCCATCATCCAAATCCTAACCTTGATCATAAAACCAACCCTAACTCTAAGCCTAATTTTATCTTTAATCTTAACCCTAGTCTTAATCCTACCCCTAGCGATGATTTTATGATAAGCATTAGTGTTTACCTTTTACTATAGTTATATTTTAGTAAGTGTTAAGGTTATAGTTTCATTAGAATTAGAATTAAAATTCAAAAAGGGCAAGTGTTCACTTATGATTAGGGTACAATTAGGGTTCAATATTGGTAAGAGTTCAAGTCTAGGGTTAAGGTGAGGATGAGGATTCAATTGGAATTTTGATTTAAGAATATTTAATATTTTAACAAATTTAAACTGAAATATTAAGTGTCCTACATTTTCTCCCATGATTATATATTAAATATTATTCCTTGTAAATTTTATACGAATGGAACTATTGGAATCTCATCTCTATATGCAATTATAGAAGTCTCTTGGATTAAACAATTCATGTTCTAACAACCATCAAACAAAAAATACATCTTTTAATACCAAACAACTGTTATAAATTTAATGATGAGGATAAAAAGGATTTTTCAATTATTTGTTCTCTCATCTTTTAAACCACTTTTTTTTTTTTATGGTTTTACATTCTTTCTTGTTTAATTTTTAATAGAAAAACACTAATTTATCAATATTATATATACCAAGGATTTACATGGTCATTCAAATTGTTTTCATAATTTTTAATTGTAATATTTTCCTTCTTTAGGCCTTCTCTCATTTCTGAGAACTGGTGTTCACTATGTTGTCTTATTTGCTATGCTTTCTCTTCCCACTCTTTTTCTTTCTCTTCCCATTGTTTTGTTTTTACCCTCTCATTCTCCAGTTCTTTCTTTAAGTTATTGTTTGTCTGTCCCGCATTCTCCAAGTTTTTGTATAATATTAATGAAGAGGCTTTTTCATCCTCAAGTTTTTTTTCACTCTGTTCCAATTTTTCCTTCAGAGTTTTTAGTTCTGCGTCCATACGTTCTTGCTGTCCAATTGCTTCTTTAGAGGATGAATTTTTTATCCTTCTCTCTAATTCTTTGTACCTATTTTCTACTACTTTTTTACTTTCCTTTACATTTTCAAGGTCTGCCTTTAACTTATCTATTATTCCCTAAAGCTTTCCTTTCTCTCTCTCCAACTTCATCATTGAACTGAAGACCACTTGGTTGGTCATTTTTGACACATTTATCTTGTCCACATTTTTAATTTTGGATAAATCCATTTGGAGGTTGCTAACTTGAAATTGATATGGGTCTAATTGACTCTCTAGTGGATTTTTATCTCTAGCTGGGGGCATAAAAACCATGAATTCCATCATATCTTTATTTGGGTCATATGTGGGAAATAACCTGTTAGATGTAGGTTCTGCATCATGAGCTGCAGGAACTGCTTCCATCTTCATTATCTTACTATTTTATCTATTCCTATTTTTTTATTTTTCATAGTTGGTTACAAAATCATTCTAATAAAAATCAAGGTTTTGTGACACAAATGAATGTTTGAATGGTGAAATAGCACTTGCACTGATGTACAAGCTTCCACCTATGTTGCATGTGGTTCTACTAATACCACCATGATGATTAGCAACACCCTCACCCATTACAAGTGGAGTTTTTGGACTGTTCTGAGGGTTCTATCCTGAAGGTTGGGCAATTGTTGGACTCATAGTCACCATTGGCATTGTTGTACTAATACTTGTTATATCTTTTGCTTCTTTACACTACCTTGATCTTTGGGAACAATTGTTTTCATGTCTATTTGTAATGTCCTTTTTAGACCACTAGTTGTAGTTGTACCCATGATATCCATAGCTGTGGGAGTGGCAATTGGTTCAGATCAAAATTGAGTACTTGGAACAGGTGGAAGTGGAACTGTATTTAAAGAAAAAACAAATAGAATTGACTGAGTCGATGAATATGATGATTGAACTCCCTGCCCAAGCCCAAGGCCTAGTTTCTCACCATGTTTTGGTGGAGCTTCAACTGGTGAGTCAGGTGTAGACCAAACCCCTTGTCCATTGGGACCCGGACCACCAAAACTTGGGTAGCCCATTTTTTATATAATATCTACCCCTTTGCTATATTGAAGTTTTGTGGACACGTCAACTCCTCTACTAATTGAATATACTGCACTGGATGTGGGATTCAAAGAATCCTAGTCATACTCATCATCATCACCATGATATGCTTCAACTTCAGCTAGATGCTCCTTATTCCACAATTCTCTAAACATTGTATCCTCTTACACCTCATAAAGATCTACAGAGGTCTTTGGCTCGCCAAGATTCTTCCTCATTTCCCAAAATTCAGAAATTTTGGTTCAAGTCCAATTATCATCCATACATTCATCCATTAGCTCTTTTGGAATAGATTTTGTAGATGGTTTATCATCTTTTTGGTAGAAATTGGATGATGTCATCAGCTCCACTTCTCCTTTCACTTTGTGCAATGCCATTATTTGTGATGACAATTACTGTATTGACATATTATTTTTAGTAGCATATTTCTCCATCTCTTTTTCGACCTCAACCCAGGACTCCGTGTTTTTAAAATTTTAAATCAATGGAATACTTTCATGTTGACATTTACTTGTAGAGTTCCCATTCTCTCTAAGCTTTGTTCCAATTATGTTCAATTGATAATACTGCCAGTGACTATCAACATCAAAGGGAAAAATTGAAAAAAAGGTTTCTACCACTTTGAATCCTCTTCTCTCAAATGTGAACCCTCCAAAGGAGAAAGGAAAGGAAGGAAATATCATTTTCTTTTGCTGACCATTAAACAGTACATCTGTGCTTTCCATTTTCTATACATATTCCAATGCAAAAATCCTCTCTGTTACATCTATTGGAAGTTTGTAGGGTTGTACCATTGAACTGTAAAACCTTAACATAGTGTACTCTTCCATTAAGTACCAGTCAGCCAATTGTATTTGACTTCCGAGTTGAATGCAATTTCTACAAGTAATAGGCAATCTAGGCATTGGAGTGCCTATGATTTTATGGTACATTGGTGCCAAAAAGAAGTCTACAAAATTGTTGTAGTTCCTTCTGATTATCAATCATCCTTATCTAAGGTGTCCACTCATATATTGGATTTTGGCCCTGACTACAAAGCTTGTTTGTCTGAAATATTGCACGATGCTTTTGTTGGCATTAAGTATGTTTGTCATTAGTGAAAACACTTATTCAGGACAGTGTTTACTGAGTAGACAAGACAATGTTTACCAAGAAGACATGACAGTGTTTACCAAGTAGACAAGACAGTGTTTACCAAGCAGACCGAGCAGTGTTTACCAAGTGACACTATATCTACCGAGTCTCCAATATACATCGAGTTTGAAACTATGACCGAGTGATTAGTATGGACCGAGTCTCCACTTCTACTAAGTGCATGATGATGTCAAGTAATGCAGTGGATGCTGAGTATTAGAAAGTCACCGAGTTAGTTTGCAGTAACCGAGTCACTATATTTGGGCCGACTCAGTAATATTTGTGTTTGCTTGTTTAAGATCCGACTTTGTAATTCTTTTGTAATTGTTTTGGATTGATATAAAAATGACAAAAAGGAAGAGAAGAAAGAGAGACATATATGTGAAGACACAAGAAAGGAAGAGATAAGAGAATTACAAAGGAATATAGCAATATAAGGAGTAGTAGAGACATATCTATCATAGAAGTTGATCAGTACATCAAAGAATCTCATTCAGCAAGTACAGTTACAAGTAAGAGATCTACTGTTTCATCCTAACAGGTGAATCAACCCAAAATCTTTTAACAGGGTAGACCTAACAGTCTTTTGTATAATCTCTTAACCGAGTGCATACTTCATTGTATGTTTGTAAATCCTCTAACAAGGTGGACCTAGCAGTCCTTATTGCTCCTAACAGGGCAGATCATTTGAAGTGATCATTTTAAGCCTTAACCGACAAACTTTATACTGCAGTATTGAAGTTTTGTGGGTATCATCCCCACCCCAGTTTTACTTTCTATTTGGAAGGTTTCTGGGTCACTAAATCTGTGTGTTCAAAGTGTTGTGAATGTTTTATTCTTTCAGTTATTCATGCATGTAGTTAACTTGTTGATATAAATGTTATTTGGAATATGGTTAAGATCTGAATTGGTTAAAAGGTTTTAGAGGTTACTGATTCACCCCTCCCCTCTTAGTAACTTGGATAGTCTTGATTATTTCCAACAACTTTGCTAAGAGAAGATAGCACAAGTAGGTTGTGAATCTTAATGTCTTCTCTGAACCTCTTTGAATCATTAGTAATTGATATTGCATGCAATGAACAATGTGCTCCATAAAACAATATTTTACTAGTTCTTTTTCAAAATGAATATGAAAAAGCATTTCAAGAATGTTGGCACCCACTTGTTTGTTACTATCCAATCCCAAACAAAATGCTAGAAAGGAAATACTATCATGTGCCCATGGCACAAAAATTTCATAATCATAAGGAGGCTTATGATCTAGACTCAAACTACAACTGCTTTTTGTTCCTCTAATATAAGAATCTCTCTGTTTTGCATCTAATTTTTCATAATCCTCTGCCAGCTTTCCCAGGTCAATGTGCATGTTTGAGTTTTGTTGTTCAAACCCTAGGTTCAACAAACTAGAAAATTCACTCTCGGTAATGGACATAATTTCCTCCTAAGTATTTTTATTCACAATTGCTTTTCTATTTTCATCATAATTTTTGGTGCAGACCATGACAATTTCTGGGCAATGGAATACTTGAGGTAACGCCATGTGTGCGAACCCAGCAACTCATGGTCCAATTTTATTTGCAGTTGCATTTACCATGGGGTTAAATGAATAAAATTTTGAGCCCTTATTTGGATCTTTCCACTTGTTTTCAAGTGCAAATCTAATTTCCATTATTCCCTTATTTCCATGAATAATAGGATCATGTTTATCATGGAATAAATCAGTGAAACCTGGTGTTTTAAGTAGATTATGGAATTCTATTATCTGACTTGGCCTTTTACTCATAGTCTTATTCTTGGTATTTGTTTTGTCCATTGTGGTTAGTTCAAAGTTGGTAACCGGTATCACTATTTACTCATAGGAAAATTCAAATATTTATACACAACTACAAGCCTATAATTTACAGGGGTGATTAAAAAATTAAACCCTAACAGGACAAATTTTTTTATATAATATAAATATTAAAGTTGTAAGTTAAGAGATTTAAAAAATTTAAAATGCAAGACTTAGGTGTTCAGGATTTTAGTAGTTACCCATTGCCCTTAGTTTTGATTTTTGCAGACTATGGCTGAGAAGCCGGAAGAGAGCTGAGAGACTTTGTTTCTTTCCTTGAACCTTAATCCTCAACCTAGAAATTAAGAATTTTTAAGTTGTAACCACTTTCTAAATTTGCAGACTACTTATACTTATAAATGAAAAATTAGAGAAACTTAAAGCGCCAAAATTGTACAATCTATAGTCATCACAATTGTCACTATCACTGACTGTGTGAGTGGACAACTAGACACACGTCATGAATTCAGAATGGGTTTCCAAAAAAGGGTTTTATTTTCCCTTTCATCCTGAAATACAGCTTCGGTCATTGATCTACAATCATCCAACAATCATAATGTCAGTGTTAGTGACTATTTGGTGTGGTGGCCCCGTGGGTCTCATTAACTAACCTAGTCACCTGATGGCTGAGTGCTAGCTCACCTCATGAGTAAGATGTGTCACGTCATCATCAAATGACATTGTTGGTAGACCGTACGAGACTACGAGTGGAACGTGTTACATTTTTAGTGACATGTGTCATGATTTCATAATGAGTTTGAAAAGATGGGGTTTCTTTTTCCTTTTAGCCTGAAATACAACCTCGGTCATTGATCTACAATCATCCAATGGTGTGGTGGCCCTGTGGGCCATGGGTCCCATTAACTCACCTAGTTAGGCTGACTCACATCATGAGTTAGATGTGTCACATCATCATCAAATTGAAATGACATTGTTGGTAGACCATGCGAGACTGCGAGTGGAATGTGTTTAGTGACACATGTCATGATTCCAAAACGGGTTTGAAAAGATGGGAATGTTTTTCCTTTTCATCTTGAAGTCCATTGTACATCATCGATCTATGCTCATCCAACTATAGTTATTTGCAAAAGCCATTTTTAAATGTTCTATTGTTATTATTTCCTTTATAGATATTAATTAACAATGGATAATAAGTTAATAACATTTAAAGTTATTTAATTGAATAGTAACAATTCTCCCAAACATGAGTTAAAGAAATATTTTTTATTGATTATATAGTATACTTAAAGTTAAATTATATTTTTTATTGATTATAACTTTAGTGTTGATAATTATAATCACATATAATTCTCATACCTTATAATTTAGAAAACCATAAATTCTTTCTCTAACCTTATTAATTCGTTTGTCCTTCAAATTGATTATATAGTATACTTAATGTTAAAATGATATTTTTTATTGATTATAACTTTAACGTTGGTAATTATAATCACATATAATTCTCATACATTATAATTAGAAAACCATAAATTCTTTCTCTAACCTTATTAATTCATTTGTCCTTCAAAATTTTATAAATCTTTCATATTAACTACAACTATCTACTTTGTACAACTATGATACATTTTAAATATTCATAATTAAAAATGGAAATACCATAGGCATTTGACATCGTGACCATTTCCTTATTTCTACTAAAACATACTTACAAGTTACATCATACATGTCAAATACATAGATAAAGCAACTAATTAAAATATTGCAATCACAGTGATAGAAAAGTATAAAAACCATTTTTTGTACCCATAAAACACAGATTGAAATGAGCTAAAGCTTGCAAAATTTTCATTGTACTTTTTCATAATTTTATAATTACATTTTCCACTTCTAGTACAATACTAAAAAAAGAAACCTACTATAAAGAAAAAAACCCATAAATGACTACGAGGTATGTTTTTATAAAAAAAAACCACTAGTAGTCCACTAGTGATTTTTCCCTTCAACTCCATCTAACTAGAATTCTGCAGAGAGGATTAACTACGAGAATTCATTGAGCCACCCATATTGCCCTGCCTGAGCCTCCTTTTCGTCAAGCATAACCCACCTACGAAGAAAATCCCTGGCAATCAGTGCCCATTTCCTATGGCGCTTCAACTACCCAGCAATCAGACCCAACATAAAAGGTTGCATGGCCACATTCTGGCCTAGGAGGAGAAGCTTCAGTATTTCACTTGCCCAAGGGATCCCCACCCCTATTTTTGTGAACATGACAACATTAACGTTGTCCCCCAAGTATTCTTCTTTAAAAACCCTCCTCAACAGCATTAACATGTCCACCTTCTCTCCTTTAAGGTCAAGAAGAGAAGCCAAAAAATGGGACGTAATGTCCGTGTTGACCCGGTGCCTATCTTCATTGTTTAGAAACTCTCCGCCTAGCACCATTTTCACAGCCTCTATTATGAAAGGCCCACCCTCCTTACAAATAGATTCTAAAGTTTCATCAAAAAAAGGAACTCAGAAAGGCCTTGTAGGCCTCCTTGGATGTGCATCTAAGCCGAACTGGAGTGTCCATCTAAAACAGTAAAACTTCACAAAACTTAAAAACAAATTATTTACAAACTGCAGACCCTAAAAAAAAAATTATCTAACAAAGATGAAATGATGAATAATGAAGCTAGATCGTCTATAAATAGCCCTCGAATCCTTGATCGTTACTTAGAAATAAATTATTCTTTCTTTAATGATATTAAATTCATTGTCCTTAATATGCCTCTAAATCTTTCATGTAAATCTTTCCCCTAAATGCACGCGTGTGAGAAATTAAAATTTTGTCCTTAATCTTTCATATCTGGTAGTAAATCAAATGATTCAAATCATTCATATCTCGTAGTAAATCTTTCCCATAAATGCAGAAAGACCAGAAATCAGTTATATTGTCAAAAATTGGTTTTGGAAATGGTGCATGATAGCTGACAAGTTCACAAGTTGACAACCCTAATTTGATACATGTCAACATTTCGGCGACTTCCTATAAAACTTTATTTCCTTCAAGAAATTGGGGCCAAAATTAAACTTCGACCGTTGATCTTGGATCATCAGATGGTCTCAAATAATACATTTAACATTATAAAATAATGTATGTATGTTAGGTATGTTAGGTTAGGCTACATGTTATATCTCCAATCTTTTAAAAATCTTTTGAAAATCACCAATAAAATATTTTTTTGCCATAATTAATGAGCGATTAGCCAATAAAATACATTAAAAAAAATAAAAATTGTATTGAAAATCTCCAATACAATTATTTTTTTACCCTTCAAAAGAATATCATTCACCTCATATATTATAATTTTTTACTTCAAAAGAAAATTATTCGCCACAGATATTATAATTTTTTACTTGAAAAGAAAATTATTGACCTCATATATTATAAACTTTTACTTCAAAAGAAAATAATTCGCTAGCAATTTATGAAATTTTCATTCGACAGGGAAAAAATCACCAATACAAACTATGAAAAATTATGGATTTGAAAAAAAAATTCGCCAGCATTAAAACAAATTCCCCCCTAAAATAATGTATGATTTCATGTGCATTTTTGGATTCGATTGTGTTAATTTTTGGTATCAACGTTTCGGATCACACTCCATGATCCATCATTCATTCTTATGATTCTTGCATTCTCTCTTTCCTGATGATGGATCATGGAGTGTGATCCGAAACGTTGATACCAAAAATTAACACAATCAAATCCAGAAATGTACATGAATTGTTAATATGGATTGTGGAAATCTGATATCACTAATGTATGATTTGCCAGGATTTTACACTTTTTCCAAAAAGGGGGTTCCTTAAAGTTATCCTTGGGGAGGAAAAGTGACTTTTTTTAACTTGGATGATGGAAAATAGACAGTTTTGGATATGATCTAAT
>BSBK01013947.1:12500-45447 GCA_027943335.1 Chamaecyparis obtusa | reverse complement strand
TGTATATAGTATATATATATATATATATATATGTATGTATATATATATAGATATAGTTTGTTTATGTAGCTGTTTTAAATAACAAATGCATAGTTCTAAAAGTTTGATATATAGATATGTGCTTAAAATGACATGGGACAAGATTTTTGTTGTTCTTCAATAATTTGGTGATAAAAAAAATATTACACTTATGTCAATTATTTTCTTTAGCTACTATAAAGTATTTATATTGAATAGTAAATAATGAGTTAGTCAATATTATTCAAGTAAGATCATAAATCGCTACTTAAATTATAGAATTATGTTATAGGTTGATTATTGTAATGAAGTTATAGGAGGAAAAGTTGCTCATTATTTATTGGTTCAAATTTTACTATGGCATCTACTGGCTTCATATATTGTCATCAAAATTGTTTGGTCATTGATTCTTATTTTGTCACAATAGCTTAATTTATGTCACTAAATGGTTGCAAGTGTTGCACATATTATATCCTTCTTATATTCACTAAGTATGTGAGTTTATGGTTATAATGACCCTTTTGACATTTTTGGGAAGGTCATTACTATGCTCAAGATAAATGAATTCCTTTTTGAAACCTAGAATAGTCTTGTGGGAGATATTTAAGGGTGTAGGAAATCATAGCAAGCACAAATGGTAGGGTGTCCATAGATATGAATAACTATAAATTCAATCCTCATTTGGTTAAGTACATTGACAATATTGGATGTAGTAACACTAGGAATGATGGAATATTATTCTACTCGTATAGCTGGAAACAAAATATATTCCAATTAAACTAAGCAACTTCATCCCTCTTACACCTATATGGGTGGCATTTGGCAAGGCTAACTATCGAGGAGAACTAGAACCTAGAGAGGGTTGTGCACCCACTTATACCATTCTTTAAAATATTGGTTTCAAAGTTAAAAATGAACTACGAAGTCTCTGTTCTTGATGTAGGCAAGGCCATCAATGATGAGCCCCCGAGACTTAGGTTGGCCCTTAGGACTTGTCTTTGTATATAATAAAATTAAGTTTCATTTACTCTATCTTGTTATCATGTGTACTTCTTCCCTTTTACCAATTCAAATGTAACTACATTATGATTCATCTAGCCAATACATATAGATGATGAATTAGCTTTATGATTATGTATCTAACTTTTAATGGGTCTTATATTATGTCTCTAGCTATGCAGCCTTGTATGTAGGTACAAGTACTGAAAAATAAGAAGAAACAATTTTAGAAACAAGAAAGAGTAACTCAGGTATGCATATGCATGTCATCTCTGTTACTTGGACATTGTAATTAACTATATTTCTTTGAAGTACATTTATTGTCATTCTAGATACTAATTAAATGATTAGGCAAATAGAGTCCTAATCTATTACTTAAATAATGTAGTTTATGATTTTTGTTTTCTTTCTTTGCTTTTAAAAAAAAAAATTGCAGCATAGTTAAGTTGGAGTAGAATAAATAGGTTGTGTGATGTCTTAATCTAGTGTTTAATTTTTGGGCATTACATAGCAGGAGATGGACTTGATTATTGAGAAGAAGAAGATACTAGAGGAGATATTGGAACTTGGGGAGGGTGAGGTGGATGCATTCAGAATTCTGGATAGGTATCCTAACAACACCTAAATAAAATTCTACTAGTGGATCTCATTCAAAATAAAGACTCAAAGGCCCATGATAGAGTCAATTCTCACCCACTACACTGTCCACCAATTTATCAGTGATTATTCTTTATTCATTCAATCTTCCACATTGGAAAATCCCAAAATTATTGAGGGGGTTTATCCAAATTGATTCTTTGCTCGTCCAATTTGATGAGTAGGTAGAGAGTAGATACTAGCTACCCAGACATTATGATGTAGAGAGTATGAAGGAAATCACGAGACTCACATTGGAATGTCATGATGCTAGCATGTTAGTGTTCAAGATGAAGGGAATTGTCAAGAAGACTTGAGATATTGTAGAAGAATCAAGGGCCAGGATAAATTGTATAAATGAGATAGATCAAGAGTCACTTGCGGGTCTCTTACAAAAGTATTAGAATTGGGACACATCTTGAGGTCAACCAAATGTTGTTATTAAAAGGGAGATGATATGAAAGGGGGTATGAAAAGACCAGCTTGGCATGATGTGATAAACAATTAAAATAGTTAGCATAGGTCTCTTTTCTTTGCCTCACACATCAATTGGTGATGAAGATTATAGGTGCCACCTACTGATTCCAGACTAGGAGCTACCTCAATTCAATAGAGTGTGTAGCTTTGGAATGGTGCGGTCGTGACGTGGCATGATCCAGATGCTTGTTTATCCTCTTTTGGGAACTAAGCCTTCAGATTTCCCCCTTTCTTCTAACTTCCCACCTCATTTCTCCCCCTTTTCAAGTTTGTAAATATAGATAATGTATAGCCTGTACAAAGTGTAAAAAATGTAAAAAATGTAAAAAGGGGTGTAAATAATGTAAATCTATAAATCTGGATGTAGATATAAGTTGTCTATAAATAAGAGGAAGAAGGACCTTCAAAGGGTTGACAAAATTGAATGATTTTGAAGTCCATGGTGCAATAGCAATAAATTTAGTTTACTATCATGTTTTCTTATTTAGTAGTTACAATGGATGCTCCCTTGGAGATGTATGATTGAACTAGTGATGTTGGCATCATTTTGAATCAATAATGAAATGAAAAGCTTGGTTTTTGCTTCACTCTCTTTTGCTTCTTATTCCAGACTTGGTGAGATTGTTCCATTTTAATGGCATTTATGTCCTTTACTCAAGGTTTCTAAGATTTAAAATGTATGGATAGTTAAAAATGGATTTTCTTATGGCTTGAATATGTTAAATGGTTTATAACTATGCATGTGTTGAGTAGGTTACAATTTACTTGAGTATTGTTGATGTTCATGCTTTTGGATATAGATCAATTTATTCTCTATCTATTGAACTATCTTTTGCTATTTATTTTATTGTTAACCATGATCACTTACAGGGAGACTCTTGAGACTTCACACCTTTTGATCATTGAGAAATTAACTAGCAATCCCTTAAAATATATAGTCACTTGTCCAACTCATATATCCAACAACATTGTGACCCAACTAGTAAGTGCTTGAGAGCTAGGGGGACTTGTTTCCCTAATAAACTCTTAAAGGTGGAGTTGGTTGGTATCTTGATACCTAATGGCATCTCATAAACCCATGTCAATATAGCATGCAACAAATCCGTGTCAATAGAAACTATCTCTAGAAAGAGGGATTGACCCTCATTGGTTGGAAGTTACCAAAGTTACTCTCACACATTCTTCCCCTAAGTAATCTTAGGAACCAATCTCTAAATTGTTTAGGGTCCTTCTCTCCAATACATTTTGATCGAATCCTGAGATCAACCCATAACCCCAAAGTTTTTGTGCAACTTGAACCTCTTATTCGAGGAAAGAGAACCACTAGAAAGAATAAAACCTTGACCTTCATGTCAGGGTCAACTATTACTCAGATCATTATCATTTCCCAACTTCGTAAACATCAACCCTATTCCCCCAATTTCCACTTATTTTAATGCTACTCACCCCCCTCTAGGAGAAATTATTGGGGGTATACATGATCTATCCTCACATTTAGAGTGGATATGCCCCAAATACGAACATATGGACACCCAAACTAGGAAAGAACATTTATAGGCTTATAAGGATGCCATGAACTGACATAATATATTGTATGAAGTCATAGGTTTCTAAATGTTCCCATTGTATTTGGGAGTGACTAAGTTTAACTAATATCTCTCCCTACATACCGACTCTATCCATGGTTGGAAAGCCTTGGATGATGCATTCTTGTTGTAGTACTAGTTCCATGTGGACCTGAGACTATTGTACAACCAGTTAACTTGTATAAAGAAGGAACCTAACAAACCCCTGACTATTTTCAATGGTCTATTCCAACAGGCCCTCAAATGATGCATGGATCCTTTTAGCCCTACCCCTGAGGTGGTAATCCAAAATTACTTGAACACTTTGGATCTTATGATTGCTACCCTGATTTAGAGAATAAATCTAGAAAATGATAGGAATACCCTGGTGAAAGTTTATTTTGTAGTCTTTCCATTGTCCCAGAGTCTTAATCCTTGTCCTGGTGGGATTGGACAAAATTTTCTCTACAACATGCAACCCAAAGGAGCTTCCTACCTTGGTAGTTACAACTTGAATGCCATGTCAGGTGCACCCACAATAAACCCAGTACCTCAATAGGTACATGACCCAATGGTGCACCCAACTCCAGCTCCCAAGTACACCTGGAATCAACCCAAGCTACATGACCCAATAGCTCCAACAACCCCATTCTTTCAGCCTACAACACCTACAAGACCCTAACTCATCACAGCTCACATTGTAGTTGAAAGCACGCAACCCCCTCCCATAAATGACCCGACTAACCACTTGTCTACTAAGATGGACACCCTTAAGAAAATGATGTCCCAAATCACTTATGATTTGGATCAACTGAGACTAAATCCTCTAGGTTCCCAGAACCCTGGACCTTCTCAACATCAAGGTAACAATTATTAGGGGAACTAGAGTTACCAGAATGCCAGACCTTAGAACTTCAACAATAACAACCCCTAGCCCTACAATAACCAATAATAGAATACCACTCCTAACAATGTGGGATTTTCCCAACACCAATTTGAAACTTAGGGTAATGCATGTCCTATTCATACTGTGAACTTAGTATATTTCAATCCCCTGACCAACTAGTGTAGGCTGCATGACACAAGCTTCCACTCTAAGGTTAACTATACTACTTTGGAAAAGATGATAAAGATTACCCAATCTGAGAGCCAAGAACCTAATTCATCTTCTTTTATTCCTCTAACAGAGAACTAGAGCTCTACTTTTGTGTTTGATACCATTTTCTTTAGGAATTATGAAGATGACAAAGAGGGGTAGGATCTTAGTGATTTGTTCAAAAATCACCAATCTTAGTGTGAAGCTAATGCTTTTATTAGATCGTAGACTCCTTATATCACTCAGAGCCAAGCCAACAAGGGCCCCTTTACTACCTCAATCCCACCAAAAAAATACCTAGATACTTCTGGATCCCAACACCAATAACAACCTTCTCACACCTAATGGGCCAATATTTTAATCTTCTTGGGAGTCTTCCATTAAAGGCACCTTGACCCCAAACAATTTCAACATCACTAAGGTGATGCAGAACACTACTACCATCATGTCTCTTATGGAAGTGTTACTCAGCTACCCAGAGTAGAGGAATGCTCTTATTCAACATCTAGAGAACCTAGAATCCTACCTCAATCTATCAAAAGTTATGTCCTTCAATCATGCTAACACAATAATTTTTAGGGAAACATCAAGGACCCTCCTTTCCTCCTTAGTTTGAAAATCTTCAGAAAGAATTTTCATGACTATTTGGTAGATTATCGAGCTTCAGGAAATGTCATGTCCCTATTCATCTGTAACAAGCTAGGGTTAGTCCCTACTCAAATGAAATGATATGTCATCCAACTGGATAAAATGTAGGTCAAGATGGTAGGAGAACTAAAAAATGTTTAAGTACAGCTAGTAACAGAACCTCGTGTGTCCAACATTATTGACATACATGTGGTACACATCCCAGAGATTTATGGGATGTTGCTTAGTTAGAATTGCTCAAAGTCCCTTAATGGGTATATATCAATTAAATTTTCCCACTTGTGGCTACCCTAGAGAGGTGAGGCCAATTAGATCAAAGTCGATAGTGAACCCTAGATGAAATAAGCCCTTACTAATTATGGTCAAGTGAATGAGGTAGTCTTTGCACAAGTTAAACCTGGCTTGTATCAAGCCAAGAAGATGTTGACTTTGGACTTTATCCCTGGTAGGACCTTCCTTGGTGAAGATCCTATCATCATCTAGAGAATCCAAGACTTGATCCAGAGACTAAAATATGATGTCCAAGACCAGGGTGCTAATGCTTCCTTGGCTACTCTCTCATCTCATCAATGGTGCTCAGTGAACTCTAAAGGGCACTCTGAGTTTGAGTGCAAGTCTTGTATCAACAAAGCCATGGATTTTATCCCTTCCCCATCATGAGTCAAATTGCTTCCTTCCCTATTGAAGGTAAAGATGAAAGAAAACCCATTACCTACAAGCCCACTCATGATCCAATTTTAAGGGATACACACTGAGGATCTCCGTGTGTCATCTCCTCCTGAGGTCATTCTAGAACCTATGATCTCCCTTCCAAAAGTCACCTAAGAGGCTCCTCCTTCCACAACACTAATAGTACCTTCTACATCAATGCCCCTAAAGCCCAACTTTCCCAATAGTGAGATCTAAACCTTCAAATTTGACAGGTCTTGATCTAAATAAGGAAGGGGGGCTAGTGTAGAGCTAATCAACTCCTGAGGGAAATCATTCCTTGCATATTATAGACTATAGTTTAGTTGCACCAATAATGTCATTGAATATGAGGCCCTAATCTTGGGCATTTTGTTTGCATTACACAAATAAGTTGCCCACCTTCGGGCATTGGGTGATTCAGAACTTGTAGTCAAGAAAGTTCAGAAACAACACATCTGCCATGGTAAACAACTATCTTTGTATAGGAATCAAGTGTGGAGCTTGATTGAATATTTTGATACCTTTGGCATCAAGGTAATTCCCTAGAGAAGTAGTTATACCATAGATGCCCTTGCAATGTTTGATAGCACACTCAAACCTGTGGTAGGATCATGCCTTTGGAGATTCTTCATTGAAATGCTTGCAACTCTATCTGTCCCCAATAATGTAACTCATTTCCAAGTCTTTGAAGATAATCGACATATCCTAGCTTTTTTTTCCAACACCGGTATTTTCAAAGACCAAATCATAGAGGAAGGAGAGAATGATGATACAGAGCAGGATGATAAAGAGGATAATATCATCAAAATCCCAACAAAAACCATCCTTAAGTAGATGGTATCTTTAGAATGGATCTTTGACTTGCACCCCCAAGTAAAAGATAAACTCCTCTCATCCTCAGAAGGAGGAAAATACAAAAAAAAATGTTGTGTTCAGAGGAAGAAAAAAAGATTATGTACATAGCGTATGCACCCTAAAATGGTCACCTAGACTTTGGGTCCCCATTCAGCAATTTATCAATTTCCTGAATCAACATTTTTAGCTTAATATCAATATCCTTGATCAAATCCTATTTCTATCATTTATTCAATTTTATCCCATGGATTAACCATTTTATCCTAAGTCTTTATTTAATTAAAAGGAATTTCCTCCCCTTTTATTAAATAAAAAGCCCCCACTTTTCCTTTTATCCTAAGTTGCACAAATAAAGCATTATTCCTATTTTATAAAAAGGGAAAAAGGCATTTTTATCTCATATGGGGCACAAAAGTCAACTCTTATTTCTCATTGGAGGAATCTTATGCACATGGATTGATCCCTCTTCAAGTTCCACCTTTGATTAAATCTTTTGCCTCTTAATCTCCATCGTTCGTTGTTTCTCATTTCCTATAAAAGAAGAGCTCTCCTCTCATTTTAGGATCCATCTTTTGAATACTAATGTTATGCTGCAGGTTTTTCTAGGTGACTTTGGAGCTTTGGAGATTTGGAACATTCTTAGCTTTTACATTTACATTCTATCTTAGTTTCATTCTTGCATTTTAGTTTCATTGTCATGGCATTTCTAGTTTAGTTTCCTTTATGCTTTAGAATAACTCACATAGCTTAATTAGCAAGGATTGTAATGCTTTCATTTCCATAGCTAGTTGCATTCTTGCATATTCATCTTAATCTAGTTGCATTGCATTTTCATATTATTCTTGAGGATATTGGAATTCTTGCCATTTTCTTCTTTGAATCTCCCATTGCATAGTTTTCTTAGCAAGGTCATAAGCTTAATAGCTCTAGCTGAGAGCATTATAATATCCTTGTGATTCCATGCCTAGGGAGCTGTGAATCACTTTTTGAGACCTCACTATTGAGTGTTCTTGAATGTAATGATTCATAGAAGTGTGACACAATTATAGCACACATTTTTGGCGCCCACCGTGGGGAAGAACACTCTTGTTTTGTCCTTCATTTTATGCATTTCCGTCAATTTTTCATCATCATTTAACTTTAGTTTTGGCTCTCTGGTTTTTTTGTCACAGATTATCATGCAATAGTTTTCCAGTGTTGAATGATAGTTCTATGTATATTAGTGCGATACTTTACCAGTTAAAGTATTGTGCACCATGCAACATTCTATTGCACTATTGTATTACTTTATGTTGCCTGCAAGTACTACGAACTGTCGCACAAAGAAGAAATATCACACCAATATACTGGAAAGTATTGTGCGATTCTTCTGGTGACTGTACTACCGCACAGGCCTGGCAGTGAGTTGTTTTTTGGCTCTTTCTTGCCGAGTTTTGATTTGATTAGCTTGTTGGTTTGGGTTGTTGTGGTTAGGCAGAGTTCTTTACTTGCAGATTATTGGATTTTTATTTTACTAACCATTGTGAGGCTAACAAGTTGTGCTTGTAGGTACCTTTTGCTTGAAATATTTTTCCAAAAGAACGCATGTCAAAGCTCCAAATGCACAAGGGCTACTAACGGTTTTTGCAGGGCTACCCAAAGCATAAAAACCAATTAAGTGCTTGTTTATTGCTTTACTTTTTCATACTAACTGTTTCATTTCATAGGCACTTAATATCTTGTTGTAGGAATCTTTAGGTGGTAGGAGAGTATGCTCTTCACCCTTGTGGTGAAACAAAAATCTTGACCCATCTTTGGATTTTGAAGGCAAGAGGGTAATTGAACCTTTGCTTGGTGTATTTGGGAGAAATTTTTAAGGTAGGAGAGTATGCTCTTCACCCTTGAGGTGAAACAAAAATCTTAACCCTCAAGGGTTGATCCACTCTTTGTGTAGTTTAGGATCCTTTAGCAGGCCTGCTCTTGAGCAATCAAGAGGAATGACCCAAGTGGGGACAAGCTTTTCACCAGCTATTCCAACCCACTATAAACTCAAGGCTATCAAGAACACAACCTTGGTAGACATAGTACTTGTCTTCACTTGATGTGAGTAACTTGTGGGATTGTGACCATGAGGAAAATGTCAAGCAAGAATGCTTAAGGTACTCTTATGGCCGCGAGGTCCATTACTTTCCACAAGGTAAGGAGTCTCTTTGGGGAGCAAGAGGGGTATTACGAATGGAAGCCCTTATTAAGAACCATAGATAGAAGCCACCCTATTTTGCCACTTAGCTTCTTGGTGCAAGGATTGATCCAAGTGGAATAACCCAGATCACCCCAAGACTACTCACCATCTTTGTTCCTTTGGTTGTGTCATTGACAGTTCCACAACAAAGCCACCATCTATTGTGGGCAACCACTTTGTGTGAGGCGATGGGACATCAAGTGTGGGCCAAGTTGTTAAGTATTGAGCCTTTGTCTTTTTAGGCTAGAAAGTGTTTGAAGTGTTCTCACTATGATATACCTGTGTAAATGTTCTTGAACATTAAACATCATGGTAGTATTCATAGGATTTTTCAATTTTGATATCACAAGTGTTTGTCTTGGCAAGGTTGCTTTTGCCCTTGTTTCAGGTGTTTGATGACATGTTTGATCACCTACTATTTGCAAACCTATCTAAATACTATTGTCATTGTGTTTGAAATTGAAAAATCCAACCATCAGACTGAAACATTGACCAAATTGCCCTTAAAACTGAGATTTTTACACTTCACTGGTTAAGAGTCGTACGATCCTGAAATATCATCGTGCACTATACTGAGTTTTATCATGTGATAGTTTGTTGCTACACAACTATCACACAGCTTGCCTGGAAAGTATCGCACAGACCACCTGAAAATTATCAACTAACCACTGTGCGAAATATCGCCTGGAAAGATTGTATCGCACCAGTTGCCTGGAAACTGTCGCATTGAGTCTTTTGTTGTCCTGTTGATTTTGTCACTTTCAATTATCCTTGGTTGACTAGATTTTAGTAGGTTACATACTCTACCGTTGGAAGCCTATTTGTACCTTAGGTTCTTGTATTTAGACATCTTGAGTTAGTAATTTTTGGTTTCACCAACAATCTTTCTTGTCTTTGATAAGTTAGGAATCATCCTTGTTGAGGAGATTAACCTTTAGACTCTTTGATTGCACACTTGGAGAGTTTTAGTACTCTTTTGTCCAAATTCACTTCCATATAAATTCAATTTCAAAATATATTTTGGGTAAATCATCCTCCTAATCCATATGTGCTAGGATACTGATCCTTTTATTATACACCTTCGTGGTAGTGTTGGTTTATACCACTTGTCAGCTTTCTATCTCACCATCTCTTTTTTTGGACAATTGAATATTTTCACTATCCTAGTTTGACATCAATGTTTGATAAGGTCTTCTTATCACTAAGGGTCTTTTCTGTCATGTCGGTTATGACAAGGTACCAAGTGAGCCAAGGAAAATGACCTCAAGTAGTTTTTGAACAATTACCTTTAGTCCAAACTCGCCAAAAGTAAAAGGGGAAGGAACCCATCTTTGATCAATCTCCTAGGAATACTGTAGAAGTTTGGCTTGAGCCTAAGAGCAGCCTTAGTCAGTTGAGTACCTCTTTAGCACCTTCCCAATCAGATATGGACATGAGCTACACCATGACTAGAAAGGAGAGAGAAGTAATGGATCAAAACCTTGATGACATATTTTAGAGACATAGAGATAACATGTTATTTAGTGATTCCTCTCATGACAATCAACCAGAATCACCTCCCATCAATACTAGATATTTGGATGCCCATCAAAGAGCTGAAAGGTATTATAGACAAGCTCACAAAGATGAGCAGTCACAACACGAAGACCAAAACAACCAATCTTGTGATGCTCATGTGAATGCAGCTTTTACTAATGACTTGTTCAAACATTCAAGACCAAGTTCTCCACCTCAAACCACCTCATAGTATACAAGTGAAAGGATAAAAAGAATTGAGCGAGAAAAACAAGCCTTCCTAAATGAACAAGCTACAAAAGAAGAAAAACTTAGGCTCCTAGATTCTGAAAGGCAAGCCTTGTTGGACATAGAGAGAAGAGCCGCACAAGAAGGCCAAGATAGGCTTTTATCCCAATAGCTTAATGCACAATTCAAAAATTGTGGTACCAACAGTGGAAACAACTCTCCACCATCTACTCCCTCAGGGACCCCATGAAGTAGAAGGCACTCAAGATCACCTTCAAGATCCCCTAGTCCTAGAGGAAGAAGGACTTCACAACATGCTCACTATAGGAGACAAACACCTCCTAGAAACTCAAGACAACCCTCCTAAGGAGCTCATCATGGCTCCCAACATGGAGGAAGTAATGCAAGTTTTGATGCTCGAGACTTTATGAGGATGCAACAAGAGCCACTTTTCCAACACTATGTGGAGAAATATGTTGAGCAAAATAAGGATAAGTTCCTAGAAAGCTTGATCAACAAGGGTGCGAGGGTCCCTTACAACTTTGATGTGGATAGGAAAATCAAGAAGCAAAGCCCCTCATAAGAAGAGGAAATCAAGCAAATGAAAAGTATGATGGAGAAAATGATGGCTCCCAAGAGTTCTTTCAACCTTGATTCAATTTGTCCTAATACTTTTGATAGGAGTGTGAGTATGAAGGATTTTCCTAGGAAAGTTGAAATTCCCCACATGATCATGTGCATCAATTCTACATCATGAGTTTTGAATTTCACCAAGATGACTCCTATCTTATGAGATTATTTCCAAGGAGTCTCAAGGGTCAAGAAATGGAGTGATTTACCAACATAACCCCTCCCATCAAAAATTTTAAAGAACTTGTCCACATATTTGTTCAACATTTTGCATACAACTTATCAAGATCAGTCACTATGTTGGACTTGTGTAATTTGAAACAGAATCAAGGGGAATCCTTTATTACCTTCTTACAAAGATGGAGATGACTGTGCTCTCACTATTCTAGGACTATTCCTGAGCATGAAAGGATTGATATCATTGTTAGCAACTTGGTGCCTGCAATGCGGTATGAGGTTCAGAAGATGGTCTTTGATTCCTTCGACACTATGGTCGAAACCGCATGTAGAATTGAGGATGTCTTGAAAGACCAAGGAATTTTGACTAAACATAACAATAACAACAATAGTCAAAATAATAACAACTCTCATAAGGACAAAGGCAAGAACTCGCACTGGAACAAGAATAAACAAGTAGTCAATGATGGAGTTGTTGACTCTTCTCAACCTAAGGATCAAGGTGTCCTCCATTTATCTAGTGCAGTTCAAGCCTTGAAGCTCAATACATCCTCCAACCAACAAGAGCATAAACTAAGATATCAAGATAAACCCAAAAAGGAAAAGTGACAATTTTCTAAGCTTGGTGATTCTTATGTGGATGTTTTCAAGACACTTATTGCTAACAACCTTGCACAACCTCAAGTCCCAGAGAATTTTTGCATACCTGAAATCAAACCACATTGGTGGAATGAAAAGGCTTTTTGCAAATTCCACGATGGTATAGGACATGACATTGAACATTGTTGGAAGCTTAAACATATCATCCAGGATCTAATTGAGAGTGGAAAGCTTCAAATTGATGGGTTGAACACTAATGCAGACCATAAAGCATTCAAGGAGCCTTTGCCTAAATATGAGAAGGGGGAAACCTCTAAACCCAAAGATAGCAAGGATGCAATCAACTACACCTACACGTCTGTAGAAAATGTTATCAATATGCTCGAAGTTGTGGATGAAAGTGTCAATATGATGGGAAACAAAGATCCTTATGGTTATGATGTGGACTCTCCTCCTATATTTGATGAAGAACCCATGGTGGTGCTTAGAGGTCCTCACTCTCAAAGGTCATCCCAAGCACTTAACGTTGTCACAAGAAGTCAAAGTCAAGGTCTTGTGATCATTAGAGGTCCTAGTTCCAATTAGTCCAGCAAGCCCAAGCAAGTGACATCCACGAATGTCACCACCAAATTGGTTGTGAATCCTAAGTTGAATTACAACCTTGTTGATCAATTTTAGTAAATGCCAGCTCAAATTTCCATCTTTGAGCTTTTAGAATTATCCCCAAGACACAAACATATCCTTGAGGATGCTTTGCGCACGACAAATGTTCCTACCAACATAGATGTCAACCAATTCTAGAACATGATCAATCATATTGTTAGCCCACACTACCTCACTTTTTTAGAAGATGATAACAAAGCCTTGAGCCATCTGCATAATCTGGCCCTTCACATCGAAGTCATGATCCACAAGACCCATGTCAAGCGTGTGTTGATAGATGGGGGTGTTGGGCTCAATATCTGTTCTTTAAGTCTTTTAAAGACTTTGGGTTATTATGAGCAAGTGATTGATACAAGAAAGAAGATTACCATAAAAGCCTATGATGAGGCAAAGAGAAGCTCTAAGGGGTTGGTCGTCCTTCCTGTTAGGATTGGCCCTATTGAGAAAGACATTTTGTTTCAAATTGTTGATGCTGGACCCCTTGCATACAACATTTTACTTGGTAGACCATGGATTCACGACATGCAAGCGGTACCATCTACCTATCACCAATGTGTTAAATTCCCATACAATGGAGTAGAAGTTTGCATACCAGGTGATAGCACCTTATCTGTTAATGCCATTTTAGCTGGGACTCATGTCCCCCTCAACAGAGAAGTAGAGGATTTTAATGCAGCCCTATCAGAGTGCAAAAATAAATTCAAGACATTAGACCTTGGCATGGGAGGATATCAGCTTGACTCCTTTGCAAAGATGCCAATTTCACCTAGGTCTTATGGTAGGCCTTCACAAGAGGTGAAACCTTCTCCTTCTACCATGACTTTGTTTGGAACATTTGTGGAGTCTTCAGTACCCATCTAGGATGAAAAGGAAGAAGTGGCTATTAGAGATTGGATCTATAGAGAAGACAAATACATGCATAATGAAAACTTCTCTCCCTCTCCTAAGGTCTATGGAAGAGGTTATACTCTCATAAAAAATATGGGCTATCCAGGACATGGTCATCTCAGTCATAGACTAGATGCTAGGGCTAAACCTCTTGACCATGCTCTTTTTGGACACAACACTAAGATGACAATTGGCCTAGGCTTTGAGAGTCATAACAAGAATAATGCTTCTATCCTAGATGAGTCGAATAGTGATGATGAAATAGAATACAAGCCCAATTTGACAAACCAACAAGATATGTGTGAAGATTGGGTACCTTCCACCAATCTCCTTTGGGGAGATTCAGACAATCCAGTTGCTCAGACAACAGTCTCAAATATAGCACAAGAAGAGTTGGAAAATCCTATTATAGCACATGTTACCCTTGGTGACATTAGAGCCTCTACCTCAAGGCGTCGTAAACATGCATGGTGCAAACATCCCAGTTAGGATTTAGATACAGATTCACACGAATATGAATGGGAGTCTCTCTCAGACTCTTCTATAATTGACATGGATATTGATATCATCCATACCTTTAGTGCTCAACCTAAGGTAGCTAACAAGTCGTGCATAGGATTAGAGGATTGGAATCCACGAGTTGCTTTAGTGGATGATTCTTCACTTGATAGGACTAATCCTGATTTGGGTCACCTAGAAGGATACTTGATAGACCATAACTCTGAAATCACCAGAGATGATGTCATCCATATCCACAATATTGAATTTGTCATTAATTTACCTCTTGCCTACCCGCACCTCATTGATTGGTCTCAACAACACCAAGAGCCTACGCTTTTAAACTTCCAAAATGACTATGAGGTTGCCTGTTACCTAAATGCCATTGAACTTGTAGTCTCTTCCACTAGAGAACCAGCTGCAAGCATGAGTGAACCAGACATCAAGTACCTCAATTGAAAAATAAAAAGAAGAGAAAAAAAGAATGAGAGTTCTGATGGTGAAAACCACTATGTGGCGGTGTCAGAACCAAAAATAGTAAAAAGAAATGATGCATCCAAGGGTGAAAACCTCTCTGAAGCGCCCAAAGATGAGGTACTTGATCATCTCCCAAGTTATTTTCAAGACAGATCTTCAGTGCTTGTTGAGCCTACACAGTCAGTTAATTTGGGTACAGTCGAGGTTCCACAAATGGTGCATTTGGCTCAATCATTGTCAACACAAGAAAAGGAAGCCTACACCAAATTCTTACAAAGAAAAAAGATAAACTTTGCTTGGAATCATTCAGACATGCTAGGATTGGACACTAATCTCATTATGCCACACTTGTCCATAGCTCAAGGAATAAAATCAGTCAAACAAAAGTTGAGGAAAATGCACCCTCACATAGCTCTTTTAGTAAAAGCAAAATTAGAAAAACTCCTCAGTGCAAGGCTCATCAGAGCTATTGATTATGCCAAGTGGATATCAAATATTGTTCCAGTTTCTAAACATGACAAGTCCATTTGTGTTTGCACAGACTTTAGAGATCTCAATAGAGCATGCCCAAAGGATGATTTTCCACTCCCTAACATAGACATGATAGTGGACATGACTGCGGGATATGAGATCTATTCCTTGATGGATGATTTTTCTGGCTATAACCAAATTAAGATAGCTCCTAAAGATCAGGAAAAGATAGCATTCACTTATGTCTGGGGAACCTATTGTTGGAACGTCATGCCTTTTGGATTAAAGAATACAAGAGCTACCTACCAAAGAGCTATGATAACTATCTTTCATGACATGATGCATAAGAACATGGAAGATTATGTGGATGACACCTTGGCTAAATCTAGAAAGAGAAACACACATTTGGATGATTTAGAAGTCATTCTAGATTGAATGGAACAGTTCCAACTCAGATTAAATCCAAAAAAGTGTGCATTTGGTGTTACCTCAGGCAAATTGTTAGGCTTCATTATTTCAGATAAGAGCATAGAGGTAGATCCTAAAAAGGTACAAGTGATTATGGATATGCCACCTCCCAAAAACATCAGTCAAATGAGGAGTCTGCAAGAATGCCTTCAGTCTATAAGGAGGTTCATTTCCCAATTGGTAGATAGAGCTCAACCCTTCAATAAGAACCTACATAAAGGATTCCAATGTGTCTGGAATGAATAATGTCAAAAGAGTATGGACCAAATCAAGGAGTACTTGGCTAATCCTCCCATCTTAATGCCTCCTATCCCAGGGAAACCACTTATTTTGTATATCTCAATAACTGAATCTTCCTTGGGGGCATTGTTGGCTCAAATTGATGAAAATGGGAAAGAGAGAGCCATATATTACATCAGTCATACTCTTGTGTCATGTGAGGTCAACTATACAAGTATTGAAAAGGCTTGTCTTGCCGTAATATTTGCTGCCCAAAAGTTGAGACACTACATGCTTTCACATACAGTACACCTTATAGCTAAAATGGATCCTCTTAAGTATTTACTCAATAAGGCTGCTCTCACAGGCAGACTTGCTAAATGGATGATGATTCTTTCAAAATTTGACATTGAGTATGTTGAACGCAAAGCTATCAAAGGACAAGCTATTGCTAATCAATTAGCTGATTTTCCTATTCAAGACAATGTGCTTATTCAAGTTAGCTTTCCAGATGAGCACCTCATGTACATAACTAAGAGATCATGGAAGATGTTCTTTGATGGGTCTTTCATGCAAAATGGTTCAAGAGCTGGTGTATTGTTTGTCTCCCCTCATGGGTACACAATTCCTAAGTCCTACAAACTATTGTTCCCATGCACAAACAACATAGCCAAATATGAAGCCTTGACAAATGGACTAAAAATGGCTATAGAATGGAGAATCACTGAGCTGCATATTTATGGGGATTCTCAATTGATAACCAACCAATTTAATGAAGACTATCAAACAAAAGATGACAAATTGGTCCCTTATAAGAAAATGGTTGATTCATTGAGACGGTATTTCACATTTGTCTCATTTCAGCAAATCCCTCAAGCAGAAAATAAAGTAGCTGATGCTATGGCCACACTTGCTTCACTTCTCCAGCTAGAGAAACATGATTCCATATTTGAATTCCTGGTGGTAGAGCTACATTATCCCATCTATGATTCCCAAGAAAGCCATGTCATTTGTACCCTTGTTGGCCATGAATCATCTTGATACGGTGCCATTTACTCATATCTCCATGATGGCATTATCCTTGATACCTTCAACCATTTTGAAAGATGAAACCTTAACTGTAATGCTTCTCACCATACCCTTATCTCTGGTGATTTGTATAAGAGGGGTTTAGATGGGACACTTCTTAGGTGCTTGGAAAAGGAGGAATCCGATCAAGCATTAGTTGACATTCATGAGGGTATTTGTGGAGGACATTCTAATGGTCTTGACATGGCTTGAAGGTTGCTTAGGGTGGGGTACTAGTGGCCTACCATGCATATAGATGAAGTAGCTTTTTCCAAATCATGTGAAAAGTGTCAGAAACATGGAAACCTGATACATGCTCCAGGTAGGGAGCTTATTCCTTTTGTATCTCATTGGCCATTTCAGCGATGGGCCTTTGAACTTGTTGGGAAGATTCATCCCAACTCATCAGGTGGACACAAATTCATCATCACTACTACTGACTACTTTACCAAATGGGTAGAAGATGCTCCACTTTCTATTGCTTCAGGCAAGACAGTTTCCCTATTCATTTTGAACCATATCATCTATCGATATGGAGTGCCTTCTGAGATAATCATTGATAATGGTGGTCAGTTTAAAAATAAGGACCTTAAACAACTCTACAAAAAGTTCAAGATAAAACAACATTGGTCCTCCATTTACTTCCCGAAAGGAAATGGACAAGCAGAGGCTTTGAATAAAACCATTCTCAAAATCCTCCATAGGATAATTCATAAGAATGGTAGAGATTGGCATCTATAGATAAATCTAGCCTTATGGGCTTATAGAATGAGTATTCATACTCCAACAGGGGCTACTCCTTTTTCCCTTACATATGGTGTTGAAGTAGTGTTACCTTTAGAGGTTTAGATCCCTTCACTTAGAGTCTCTCTCAAAGGTCTAATTATAGATGAAGACTATCATGCCATGAGATTGCAAGAGTTAGAACTTCTTGATGAGAAATGTAAAGCATCATTTGATCACATGAGATTTTACCAAAAGTGTATGTCCAAAGCATTCAACAAAAAGGTTCACCCTAGAGAATTCCAAGTAGGAGATCTTGTCCTACGAGAAAACCCTAAGAACCAACAAAATCAAGAGAAAAAGGGCAAGTTTGAACCTAATTGGCTTGAACCATACATCATTACTACAAATTTTGGGATAGGTGCTTACTTATTATCTGATGAAAAGGGAGAGCAGCTCCCTGATCCTATCAATGTTTTGCACCTAAAGAAGTTCTATCCATGATGCCTATTATGTCTGGGGGGCATCCTTTGTACATATTTATTGATCTTGAAAAAATTACAAAAACATTCATATATGATGCTGAAAAAATCCTAAAAAGCATATAAAGTCCTGAAAAAAATACAAAAAAATCAAAATATAGCAAAAAATTTGAAAAAATAGAAAAAGTGCCTTGGTGAAAACTTGGAAACAGGCGCCTTGGTAGCAAAAATACAAAAAAATTGAAAAAATTAAAAAAAATTAAAAAAATCTATCAAGTGGTGAAAACCTGGAAACAGACGCTACTTGAGGCCTTTGCACCCTTGTTTCTTAGCACGTGTCCTCAACACTTAGCCTTTCTCCATCATACCTTATCCTTGTTGCCTTGGTTTGGAATTGGTCTTTGTCTTTGTTTAGGGGGCATAACTGTGTTAGCTTTGGTCTCTTGGATGTGCTATTCTTTAGGATACCTCGCACATAGTGTTTCTCAACACTCCCCAATTGTGTTTTTCAACACTACCCTAGCGTCAAGTGTTTCTCAACACTTATCAGATATCTCACCCACAGTCTAGAATGATGTGATATTTCTCACTAGCAGATGCGATACTCAAAGTTTGACTCTATGACCTACACACACGCACTTAAACACTCGAATCGCTAAGGCTTGTTTGACTTTATTTTTCTTTGGGTGTTGTCTATGATGATTTCTTTGATGAGTGTTCTCTCCCTAATAATTTTTGATGATGCTGAGCTAGAAGACTAGGGGCATGAGGACATGTTTTATTGCTTTTTCTGCTTGTGGGTATATTTTGTTCATCCTAACTGTCATTAGCATCTATGCTTGTTCCACTTGACACTAAGGACCTACAAGGTATTATCCTTGACTGTTTTACATGAGAGAATCCTTATAGTCATATTGACCTTCTTGTGTCTTGACACAATCATAATCTTGCTATAGTAAACTTAGGGAACCTCACTACACTAGTCATCTTGACCTACATGTCTTTGGTGCCTAGGTGAGATTCCCACATTCCTATCTGATATAGATCATATTCATATACCCATAGTCATACTAGTGAGTATTGTATGATCTTATGAAACTACCAATAAAGCTTGATGATGACTATTAGAGTCTATTGGCATTGTGACCTTGCAAGTCAACCACTTTCATAGTAGCTTGCAGTTTTAGGCTCATGTTAGTTTAGTTTTGCATCTTGCATATGGAAAGAGCTCTCCTTTCATCTTACATAGACTTGTCGGTCAATTGCACTCACCTTTTGCTTCTTCTCGATCATGTCTTTCACTCCTTGTCTTTCATATCACATCTTTTTCCTATCATCACAAGGGGTTAATCTTATCATCATATCTATACCCTAAAGAGATTACTTTCAGAAACATGAGTCTATATCATACATATGAGAACTAAACATACATCTATGAGAGAGATTATACATGAGCATTTATCAAACATTTGAGCAATATGACAAGGCAATATAAAACTGAAACATCCATCACAAGTGGGACACATACATAAGATATATCGAACACCCATTAAATCTCATATATATAAAAATGTCATGATACAAAATACAATGTGGGATCCAAAATTTGGATAATGTCGTAGGATATGTCTCTATACATCTAAACACCCTAGACCTAGGTCTGACTCTCCCCATCACGTGGTGGTGGTGGAGGTGGTGTTGCTACCCTATCTAGTACCATGTCAGATCTCCCAAATATCTTAGAGTAGGGTGGAGCTATATGTCCCTTAGGTACAGCCTGTATGTAGAGCCCATGACAATAAGTAGCTCATGCTACCTCCCTCCAAATCTCTGCTACATCAGCCTAAGTTGCTCTCTCCCATCACTCTACCTCAGCTCACAAATCTATCACCTACTGATCCTACACGACAATGGTAATCCTGAGCTGTTACATCTCAGTCTCCAAAGTCTGGATCCTAGCTCTGAGATCCTCCCCTCCCCTTGCAGGCTGATCCTATCATGCATCCACTTGTCGGCGAACTGGTCTTGCCTCATCCTCAAGGGTCACTGATTTATGTCTCCATGACTATTTTTGGCCACCTGATCTTGATCCCCCTCCTCTCTCCCCTCTCCTCCCCCCTCCATCTCTACCATCATCTTTGTCACTCCCATCTCCACCTTGTGCCTGTGGGTCTGCATCTGGCATAGTAAACCTAGGGAATGGGTGCCACCGGTGCTTTGTCCTGTATGCTGCATCAACCCCTGCATCCACCATATCTGGTAGATAATCCCATGGCTCCTTGCATAGAGTTACGGTATCATGTACTACCTACTGATAGTCCAGCATCGGCAGCCATCCCTGTCCCTCCTCATCCCTAGCCTAAGCATATGTAGTGGTCTATGTAGACACCCTTTGTTGTCGACCAAACTGTCTCCAGACCCGAGTGATCACAAATCTCTCCACTATCTTAGAGTGTTGCCCTACTAATGGCCAACTACACAACATGTATCCCAGCTCCCGCTCTTGATCACTCCACTACTCATAAGCCTTATATGGCCTCCACACAAATGATGTGAGCTCGTCTAATAGCCTCCTATAATATGTCAAATCTCCATTGTGAGACTGACTGATAAAACTTGTATATCTATAGATATAAGGGTGTCTCTGCTCCCTAGGTTGTACATGTGGTCACACTATAGCAATGTGCTCCCACACCCACACCTGTGCTAAGATAGCACCGCACGCCCATGTCCTGCTATCCCTATACACGATGTCATGTAACTCATGGTACATATCTACCAAGATGGCTGGACCCCATGCCATCCACTGAGGGTGTGCTACCAGATCTGCCACCAACCTGCCCCAACCTAGATGGAATCCCCTCTGACTCCTATCTATAACCAGTGCCTAGGCTACTATAGAGCATACAATGCAAGGAACTAGATAGTCCCTGTCGTACTCCTTTATCATCTTGTCCCAGCTAAGGTGTCTATCTACAAAGGTCACATCCTAGAATAGGTCCTGCATGGCCTGTCATCCCTCGGTAAGATCCTGATCATAATACACTTGTGACAATAGAAAATCATGTCAGTTTTTGTTATATGAAAACATCACACTTATAAACATTTCATAAACATGATTATACTTACAGGATCCCCATAGCTCAGTACTCAGAGAATCTAATAGACATCCTCCAAGGTAATCGATGCCTCTCCAATAGGAAAATCAAAGGTGTTGTGCTCATTGTGCCATCTCTCGACTAGCGCAGTCAACAACCCATGGTTTGCCCAAATATGGGGCATCTACAATAAGTACCCAAATCCCATCGAGATCAAGTCATCTCACCTAGGTGTATCAAGATCTCTGATACACCGCAAACTAGTCACCCTCGATGCTCTGATCAGCAGTGCTAGAAAAGCCTCTTGCAAGCCATAAACCCAAACTAGATGTTAGAACATATCATGATGGATGCATAAAATCAGTACAAAACATCTTAAACACATGCATTATCTGGACCCATGTCATAGTGCTCAAAATTTAAAACATGTCACATTTTTTCACACTGTGCGATACTATTTTCTGATTAAGTATCATGTGATATTTTCTTTAGTACCACTACAATAATATTTGTGCATGTGATATTTCACATAGTATTGCATGATGTTTCATCTGGTATCATGTGATACTGGATCAAACATTGGTGTGATACTATTTTGACCCACGAACTATTGCATGATAGATATTTTCAAGGGCTACGATACTTAATAACTATTGTACAAACTTTCGCACACGTAAAAATTTGAAATATTTAAAAATAATTAAAAACATGTTTAAATGCAATAAATGCTCATAAATGACTCAAAAGTTAAGTTTTTCTAAAAACTTACCAGGGCACTATAGTGGGGAGGCCGGTTGTGCAACCGATCGTGCTCAAATCGATGACGGTGAACCGAAATCGATGCTTGCTGGGCCATTTTCTCTCTCTAAGATCTCAAGGTTCTTGAAATCACAAAAGACAAATGATTTTAAAAATGGCCTTTTTACCCCCTTTTATAGCGTTTTGACTTTTTGACCCAATTTTCAAAACATCTCAGAATTTCAAAAAAATTGCACTCCTGGCTAATTTTGACATCCTAGATCCATTTTCGGGATCAAAATCAAAATTTGAGTTCATCTTGATGGTCAAAATCACATTCTAAAATTTCTCCTTCTTCTGCGCAATTGGCTAACCATTTGAGGTTTGATCCTTCGATCTTTGTTGGGGCATTTTCGTCTCCATCTCTTTCAAACTTATAGTCTTCCATTCATCCCTTTCCCTTCATCTTTCTGAGGTTTGACTTCATCTTTATCCTATATCTTTCTCAGTCAAACCTAGTCAAACTAGGGCATATCTTCACTACTTGATGGTTATTCTATTATCCTTCATCTTCGATTATGATTCCTAGTGATTTGATCAACTTTATCAGCTTGTTGTTTCTCCTCTACCTGATTTCAATTTTGATTTCGAGGGGGCAGTACCTATCAAACTTCAATCCTTGAACCAACTTTATCAATCAGCTCAGCTTGAGATTCTTATCTCCTATTTGAGACTTGACAATCTCCTATTGCAGGGGTGTTGGTCTTGTCTTCCAGCTTATTTTTATCAGCTTATCTTTGTCATGATGTGTTCCCATCTATCGAACACATGTCTGGGTTGTTTTGTGATCCCAAACCGATCTCACACTTCAATTCCATTCTTTGAATGCATGTGATCCCAAATCAACCTCACATTAGTCAAAAAGGGGCAAATGTATGCACCCTAAAATGGTTTTCTAGACTTTGGGCCCCCATTCAGCAATTTATCAATTTCTTGAATCAACATTTTCAACTTAATATCAATATCCTTGATCAAATCCTATTTCTATCATTTATTCAATTTTATCCCATGGATTAACCATTTTATCCTAAGTCTTTATTTAATTAAAAGGAATTTCCTCCCCTTTTATTAAATAAAAAGCCCCCACTTTTTCTTTTATCCTAAGTTGCACAAATAAAGCATTATTCCTATTTTATAAAAAGGGAAAAAGGCATTTTTGTCTCATATGGGGCACAAAAGTCAACTCTTATTTCTCATTGGAGAAATGTGTGCACATGGATTGATCCCTCTTCAAGCTCCACCCTTGATTAAATCTTTTGCCTCTTAATCTCCATCGTTCGTTGTTTCTCATTTCCTATAAAAGAAGAGCTCTCCTCTCATTTTAGGATCCATCTTTTGAATACTAATGTTATGCTGCAGGTTTTTCTAGGTGACTTTGGAGCTTTGGAGATTTGGAACATTCTTAGCTTTTACATTTACATTCTATCTTAGTTTCATTCTTGCATTTTAGTTTCATTGTCATGGCATTTCTAGTTTAGTTTCCTTTATGCTTTAGAATAACTCACATAGCTTAAGTAGCAAGAATTGTAATGCTTTCATTTCCATAGCTAGTTGCATACTTGCATATTCATCTTAATCTAGTTGCATTGCATTCTCATATTGATTCTTGAGGATATTGGCATTCTTGCCCTTGTCTTCTTTGAATCTCCCATTGCATGGTTTGCTTAGCAAGGTCATAAGCTTAATAGCTCTAGCTGAGAGCATCATAATATCCTTGTGATTCCATGCCTAGGGAGCTATGAATCACTTTTTGAGACCTCACTATTGAGTGTTCTTGAATGTAATGATTCATAGAAGTGTGACACAATTATAGCACACACATAGGAACCTCATTCTCCCTCAAGGAAAATGAGAAGATCATCTCAGTCCTCTGAGAATACATTGATGTTATTGTCTGGGGATACGAAGACCTCAAGACTTATGATACTTATATAATGCAACACACCATACCCATGAAACCCGAAACTAAGCCCTTCTACAAGAAACAAAGGCTAGTGAATCCTTTGATCAAGCCCTTGATTTAACAGGAGGTACAAAAATTCCTATCTAAAAGGATCATTTTTCCAACTAGACATACTACCTGGGTAGAAAATTTGGTTCCATTTCAAAAGAAAAATGGGGAAATTTGGCTATGTGTAGATTTTTAAAACTTGAACAAGGCCTCCAAGAAAGATAACCACCCCTTTCCCTCACTCAATGAGGTGCTTCAAATTGTCAACAAGTCTTAGATGATGTCCTTCTTGGATGGATACTCAGGCTACAACCAAGTCATGGTTAAGTTTGAGGACCATTTCAAGATTACCTTTACCACTAAGCGAAGTACATTCGCCTATTGCAAAATGCCTTTCGGCCTGATCAACATCAAGGCTACTTTCCATAAGACCATGGACATTTCCTTTGAGGGGTTAGTCAACAAATGCATTATCATCTACATGGATGATTTAGTGATCTTCTCTCAAGACAGGCATGACCATCATGCCTACCTAGCTAAGATTTGTGAGAGACATTGTGCTTAAGCGATTTCCCTTAATCCTAAGAAATGCATTTTTTGAGTCACCAAAGGGAAGCTATTAGGTTACATTGTCTCTGAGAGGGGGATAATAGTTGACCTGGATAGGGTAGATGTGTTGCTACAACTCAAAATGCTTGACAATAATAAAGAAGTGTGATCCTTCTTCAGGAAGATCAATTTTGTCTCATGTTTCATGACTAGATTAGTTGAGGTTGTTAAGCCTCTAATTGATATGATGAAGAAGGAAGTGAAAATTGAATAGAGTCAGGAGGCTAAGGATGCATTCATACAAATCAAGAATACCATAGTGGAGGCTTCGATGCTTTCCAACCCATATTACACCCTCCCCTTTCTCATCTATTTTTTTGCCTCCTCTTTCTCTACGATCCTGACCGAAAAAGTTGATGGGGACAAATGACCAATTTCTTTCATGAGTTCCCCCTTTAAAAATGTTGAGGTCAAATATTCTGCATTAGAAAAAAAATCCTTTTCCCTAGTTTAGATAGTCAAAAAATTCTAGCACTACATTCTCAAAAGTAAAGTATAAGCTATTATGTCAGACCAAGCTATTAAGTCCCTACTCCTACAAAGAAAATGGGGAGAATGTTGGGGAAATGGGTGGTTATTCTCTAGGAGCTCAACATTTAAATACATTCCATGAGGGTAGTTTGTGGATAAGGACTATCTCAAGCATTGGTCAAGACAAATCCCCAGATGGAACGTCAAACTTACACAGTTGAGTCCCTCACTCAGGATCTTTGGTATGCTAACTTAGTGTACCTTCTCTTAAATAATGAATGTCCCAAGGGACTTCTACCTAACAAACATTGTGCACTTGGACTCAAGAGTGATCATTTTATGATCAAGAATGTGACCCTCTTATGAAGAAATTATGAAAGCATTTACCTTAGGTGCTTGGATCAAGAGTAAGCCAACAAAATGGTTGAGGGCTTTCACAGGAAGTTCGACAGTGGTCACGGTTCTGTAGATGCATCCACCCATCAAATTCTCAAGGTTGATTATTATTGGCCTCACATTTTTAAAGATGTGCATGCTCATGTTCGACATTTCCATACTTTTCAAACCATTTCTTGTAGAGAGCGGAATACTGTAGTGCCTCTCCAACCAGTTTATGAAGTGAGACCTTTCACCCAGTGGGCCTTTGATTTTATTGGAGAAATCAATCCCAATTCCTCTACTGACCATCAACATATACTCATCACTATGGATTATTATACCTGGTGGAAAAAAATATCCCTTGTAAGAACAACACTGCAAATGTGGTCATCCATTTCTTGGAAGAAAACAATGCCACCAAGTTTGGCATGCCTTTCTCCTTGGTGTGCGACAATGGCCCAAATTTTTCGTCAGCTCAACTTATGGCATGAGCCTACGAACATAAGGTTACCCTAAATTTTTTGAGAAATTATTATCTACAGGGTAATGAAGTGGCAGAGTCCACCAACAAGAACCTCTTAGAGGTCATCAAGCACTTGTTGGAAAACAACCCTCGAGACTAGCATCAAAAACTCAAATACACCCTATGGGTTAATTACATATGGATCAAGGCCGCTCTCATGACTTCCCCATTCAATTTGGTCTATGGCAAGAACTTGATTTTTCTAGTGAACCTCTAGATTCATGTCTTGCAATTCATGAAAGAGTTACACACCCAAGACACCATGGTGGAGGTCACCCTCCTCAATCTGATTCATCTCAAAGAACAAAGAGACAGTGCCTTAGAGAACTTTACAAAATATTAGGTTGTTGTTAAGTGTTGGTTCGATAAAAGAACCCAGTATAAGGCCTTTCAAATTTTAGACCTAGTCCTCTTGTGGGATAAAGCCTAGGAAAATAAGGGTAAACACTCAAAGTTATAGTAGCTCTAGATAGGGCCATATAAGATCTATGAGATATATAGTTCTAATACCTGCTACATAAGTTCCCTGACCATAGAACCCTTCCCATGCCAGTAAATGGACAATTCTTAAAGTACTATTTCAAGTAAGATGCAGTTTTCACCTTCCCATGTATTGTATGTATGTATTGTGTAAATTTCCTATTGTCCATATCTCTCGTGGCCATGTATATTTTCCTTGTGTATAGTGTTTTGGTTTTGTGCAGTTTGCTCCTTTCATGTTTTTCCTCTTTATTTGCCTTTGGGACCCTTCATTCTTGTATAATGGTAGGGGGGGTGCTTTGTATGGTAGGTTATGATTTACGGGAGACTTGCCTCATGTATTTAAGAACTCTAAAATCTCCCAAGTAAGAGATAAGTGGGTACTATGTTCATCCAAGTTCCATCCAATAAAGCAACATGAAACAATGAAGAAATATCACTAGGTCCAAGCAAATTTGACAAGTTCAAAGATAAAATGGCATTATTGAAACACATCAAAAGAAAAGCTGACAGTGCAAAGTGCTCAAGGATAGATCGATTACACTCTAAGACACCATTATCAAAACTTAAAATTCATCACAGATCTCAGGTTTGCCTTGTCCTCGTGACTACGAAATAAAATGGGACGGTGAAAGAAGTACCCCCGGTTTCGATGAAAGGAGTAATGCCTCACCCAAAAAAATAAAATAAAAATGATGATGAATAGAAAGGATGAGGAAACACATATTGTAATTATATGATAAGCACAAAAGCCTCAAGAAAAAGGTTGCTCTGATGAATAGGATCTCTCTATTTCTCTGCAAAATAATAGAAAAATGCTAACTTTCCAAGCACACACTTTACTAATGAATTGAAAACTGTTTGGATCTTGGTGAATTGAGTTACCTCAAAGTTGATGTGGTAGAATTGGGTGCACCTTGAATGACAATTGTACCCCTAGTTTGCGAAACCAAAAATTCTCAATTTCTCAAATACAAAAGGCATTTGTCCCATTGAGTTTCCATTTCTTATGCTATGCATACCCATCCCTACATTTTGTCTCAAAGAATGTCAGGTCCCCTTTTTATTTTGTTTTCCCTTTTTCTTCTTGGTTTTATTTTCCTTTTTGTTTCTTTAGGGTCTGGTACCCCAAAGTTTTGTTTCCCACAACATTAGAATTGGTTTATCATGTCCTATTTCTCTCATCGCTTTCAAGTGCGAGGGGAAATGAATCTCTGTGACCTGGAAGGATTGTATTTAATGAGCCATATTTAGTACCATTGAAAAATATGCCTGAACTTAATGCTTTTAATTAATGACCTTACCATAAGTAATCCTCACATAATGCTCATCTTTATAAGGCTTTAACTACCTCATTTTTACATTTACCGAGTGATTAATTGTATTCTCTGAGAAATTATTGTAAGCTCTTGCCTTCTAAGTACCTCTGAGCTATTGAGTGTGTTCAAGCTATGTTTGCAAAGTGTTTGAGAAGGTGAATTCAGTTGGGTTTGAAGAGAAGTGCTCGATGTTTACCTCTTTCACACATGTTTTTAGGTTGGTTCATTTCCTTTGTTGTTTCTTTTGTTGTTGTTGTAACTATGATTTTTCTATTATGAGTTTATAAATAGCTTGTATTTTTTGTTGTAAATAGTTGTTGAGCTCATGGGTTTTGTTGTAACTAGTGTCCCTTTGCAACTCACTGTAAATATGGTCCCTCTGTAAATAGGGTCATTGTTAGTTTTGGAGTCTTATTTATTTTCTTTTCTTTTATTTTTTCTATATCTTTCAACCCTAGGTGTTGTTTTTGGTAGTGTGGGTATGTAGCTTTATTTTAGTTTTGTCATAGGTTTCATTTTCTTTAGCTTACTTTGCAATCTCAAGTGGTAGAAAATTAGGACAAATTTCATTGAAATTCTCCATGACCCTAAACTTAATTTAGGGTCTCTTGGATTAAATAAGGCAATTTTGTCATTTCGTGCCCTATTTATAGTGAGTGTTTGGCTCTCTACGTTTTGTGTTTCTTAGGTTGGCTCTTGTAGCCTTTGGCTTTGGTTTTGGTGCAATCTTAGGTTGCTTGAAGTTTTTCCACCATGGTTTGGAATTCAGGTTTTAGTGTCAAGATGGGTATGTTTTTATCAATGATTCTCATTATTCTCTACCAAATTTCTACATGGTATCTCCAAATCCATTAATATGTATTCCAATACATATGGATCTTAAATTTTCAAGTGTGGCAAGTGTAGTTGTGTAGGATTTTCCCTTGTTAGAAGTTAGTTGTCAGAATATGTGTCACTATGATTTTGAACCATGACATTGATGGTGTCGTGCCTTACTAGTCATTATCTGGTGACAATGTCTAAACTTGGGTATCTGACTTTCCAGTTGCTTTCACGCAGATAAGATTCAAATAAAACCTACAATTTAGCCCTTGGTATGAAAATGAAAGACCTTCAAATTTGGCTAAGTTAGAAGTTACCATGGTAAGTTTAAAAGTGATCTCTTTTCTTTGGGTTTCAGGTTTTGGGTTTCCATTGTCCATGGTAAGTTTCTTTTTCACTCTCTTGGAAATAGTTTTCTGAGATTCCAATTGTTAAGTGAAGATTTAAAAGAAACTTTGGACTTTGGATTCTGGGATTCCATAATCCCCTCTAATGTGTGTGACACCCATCAAAGTGTGCGACCAACCGGCGAGCCATTGAGGCTTCAACTAAGTAGTAGTAGTGGCGCTACGATGGGGGCTCAAGTAAGTGCAAACATATGGGTGGATACATCACTCCTCGAGGAGAAGAAAACATGGGTTGTTGGTAGACCCCGATCCTTAGTTGCAGGTGATAGATCCATCTCGATTTTCATCAAGGATGAATCTGACTCCTAGTTCAAATGGTAGGTTGGTGGGGTGGTTACGCTGTGGGAGTTTCCATGGTTTTTGTGACTCTATGTTATGCTATATCAGGGGGTTGATGTTTTGATGCATCTTTTTGAGTATAGGGATTTAATATCCCACTAATTTTGTATGCACTTTTCTTTGGGATGTTTATATCCCTTTGTCCCTTGGCACTATTGTGTTAGTCTAGATGTCGGGTAGGTAAGTTTGTGGGTTTATTATACGGCAGCCATCCGAAAAACTGGCCTTATCATGTACTCCTTATCTTTATCAATATAAATGTTGAATGTTACCGATCAAAAATAAAAATGTGAATACCCACCACAAAATCCCAGAACACTAACCTAGAATAATATGTTTTAATTTAATAAGTAGAGTAGCCTTTTCAGTGACGATTACTAATTAATATCTAGTGATGTAGGAAACCAAAGGAAAAAGTATCAATAATGGCATCACCAACATCATCCACTGACAATGCTCCAAATTTTGGACCATCTGCCCCCTCTAGAAGAAAATCAAGGGCAGAAAGGGAATCCAAGAAGCTCTTGCTCTCCATGAAATACATCAGCAATGGGATCCTTTGCAAGTCCAAGATTGAGAGCTCAGTCTAGGAAATCATAAACACTAACGTTGGTGATAGGGCTGACCTCCAGACATTTTGAACTAACAATAGTGTCTAACAAGTAAAACATGATGTGCTCTCTTGCAACCTTGTCACATTCGGCCTCTTCCAAGTAGGTTACTTTCTTTACTATATGAATTGTCTAGAGTTAATCATAGCATTGAACAACCACTAAAAATCAATGAGCTAGGTCATTTTACTTCCTTTCAGAGATCCCCTGGTGTTCTTCGATACTGACAATGTTACCCTCACACTCTAGATCCCCGCTCACGGCCAATAGAAAATCATGATACAAGAAATGATAATCAAAATACAATAATAATGTAGATGTAGCAAGGCGATATGAGAACACATTGAAAGGATATTAAGAAAATTCCCTCCACTATCTTGTGCAAGGATTTCATTCATCTAGTTCAACTTGCTATCTATGCACACTACCGTATCTTCAGGGAACCATTCGCCAAGGATTTTAATCCTTGGATGTACTACTTTTTATTTGGGGCCAACATAGGGAGTTGGCATTTTGATTGGCCCATGGTCATCTCCAACCACATCGAGCATCAGCTGACATTGATACAAACTCAACTAGGGGGAACTAGACTTAATCTGGTTTTCATCATGATATCTTATGTGGTTTGAATTCTAGTTGTCCAATTCCCTAGGTTGAAAGGTTTTCATCATGATATCTTATGGAGGCAAGTAATAAACTACCCTAGGAACACTACTCATAGATAATTTTTGAAGCCTATTTTGTTTCTTTCTATCAGGTCAATGCTGCTTTTTATATAATAAAATAAATGTTGTGACTGCTTATGCGGAATTCTAGAGTTCCACAGATGTGATAAACCTGATAGAAAGTTGGGAGTCATATTTTATTCAATTCTGGCAACACATGTATATCTGGGTCTCTAGATTTTCAAGAAAGAAATTTTTTCTCCCCTGGTGTTACATTGACAAAATATTTTTGTTATAATTTTGTAGGTGAATCCTAGAGGTACATTTGTTTAGCACTAGGTTGATTACAACGGTGCAGTTCTCGATCACTTGTGGGGTATATAGTTGGTCCTTGAACACCGCCAAAGAGGTTAAGGCATATCTAAAAGGCCTTAATTTAGATAAGTTTTACCTAGAGTGTGATGATTATGATCCCAAAGACAAAATTTAGAGGCAATTACCTCGGGGAACTATGTGTCATTACCCCCATACAAAAGATTACTATGCAAAATTATAGGATGACTATGATGTGCGGCGAAGGTATTTTTACCAGATGACCAAAGGTCTGATGATGGTCCTAAGACTTGGGTCTTTTTCCAAGAAATTTTCTAACAAAAGTGCAGTTGAGGACCTAAAGGTTTTTGCAGAGGGCTAGGATAAGAAAAGACTTGCTTTGGTGGATTGAGATACCCCAAAGATTTTGACATTTAAAGACAACACCGATGATATAATTAAGAAAATTCATGCCTATTTTGATAGGGTATGCCTGAAGAGTGTGTGAACTAATCTACCCTCGAGAGATAACATAACATATGGACTCATAACCAGAGGATCACAAAGAGAAACCAAGGGTAAGTTGGAGGCGGGTACCATAGGGCAACCCATTCCTTAGTAGAGTTCTCCAACAGAGCAAGTTTTGGGGTACAAATGGAATAGTCCTAGAGGATGGCTTCCACAACAATTGCTAGAATAACAAGAAGATTAGGGGTCGAGCTACTAAATATGATCATTCTAGAGAGTGTAGACATGACCTTCATCGGGACTGGACTCAATTTTGTTGCACAAATAGTAAAGGATGAACTTGGAGATGAGGTTCTAGAAGATTAATTTCCCTTGCAAGAGAAAGGGGTAGCCATAGGAAAACTATATAGATACTCGATAGTCTAGAGCAGGAAGTAGAGGGGAAAACAAATCTACCTACAGAACAAGATCCAAAGATAGTAGACTTAGAAAACCCCTCCACCACCATGAATGTCAATAAGATCCTCATCATTGAAGACTAAAATCACCTTCTCTAGGAGGTAGATGAAGTAGAGAGGCTCCAAAGGGAGAAATAGGATAAGTTCCAAGAAGAAGACAGACTCTAAAAAGAAGAATAAGCTATAAGAGTCGAAGAAGAAAAAATAAGACATGAGAAGATGAAGCCTGACAAAATCAAGAGGCTGAAGAAAGTGCCAAAGCCAAAGAGAGGCTAAATGAAAGGTTGGGGAAGAAAAGAGATAATGACATACACCTCTATGCCACCGAAGTGGCTAAAAGAAGGATTAATGCCAAAGAGGTTGAAGAGAAAAGGAAGGTCAAAGAACAATGAGCTAGGGAAGGTGAAACTAGACCATTGGGGCAACCATACCCCAAACACCTCACACTCCTCAAACTCCTCCTACACCTTTGCTTATCTTGAGGAAAGCTAAAATCCTCCCCCATACCAAGAAAAAAGCACAAGTATTAATTAGGAAGAAACGGTGTTGTTAGGATCTGAAGAACCTCCATCCAATGACACCTTGGTTGGAGGACATGTAACACGATACTAGAGAAGAAATAATGGAAAACCCAAAAGATAACCCCTTAAATATTGGGGGACCATGTGGAGACAGCCCACCCACTACTCTAATGACTGGTAGAAGCCAAAAAAGAAAGAGGATGGAATAAAATGTACCACCATCACCGTCATTGGAAGAATTGATGAAATAATTTGAAGCCCCTCCTCCCAAAAAGACCAAAGAGAAAGGACCCCTCCACATAACCCAAAGGGGCATGGATGGACATGTAACAACACAAGTTTCAATACTTATAGAGGGTAGAAATGAGATGAGGTCACACCCAAAGACTATGAGGTAATCAACAT